>APFE030114296.1:0-89058 GCA_000404065.3 Pinus taeda | reverse complement strand
CTCTCAACATGAGTTCGAAAAGCATAACAATGCGATTTTTTCCCAAAAAAAAATCTTTATAAATTAATAATTTAGAAAAAATTAAACTTAAAAAACCACTTTTTTTTTCAAAATATCTCACCACCAAAAACAACTCGAAAAGTCTATGTTAATCCTACCCATACCCAAAAATACATAGAACACAAACCGACTTAGTCAACCCCCAATTTCTTTTAAACTACTTCTGAACAAGAATGAGATTTAAGAGCAACCTCTCCGATGATGAAATCCCTCTATATAATGCTCATGCTGGGGAGGAGGTCCAAATTATTCAAAACTCGCAAATGGAAAACGGAAGAGCGGAGGCAGACGGTTATCCCAGGCAGCGAGGAAGATTGGCCTCAAAGGTCGAGTATGTAGGGCGTAGCAGCAGTAATGGAACCACTGGGCATCCAAGGGAGCATGACGGTTATTATGGCCATTCAAAAAACTATGGCCGAAGTCGAAGTCGAAGTCGCAGCCCAGATCCATCGAGGTATGAACATAACCACTACCCGTCCAGCAATGGTAACAGATTGGCTTCCCCTTCCCGTTCACGTGTTTCTTATGGCAAAGCCCTAAGTCCGAGCCCTAGGGTTTCTGATCGGGGTAACAGTTCAAAAGATATTCATGATGAAAACCCCAGGAGAGGGGGAGACACTCTTCTGTACAAAGGAAGGCGCAGTAGGAGCCCTGATTTAGAATATGAAACAAGGCCCAATTTAAACGACAGCCATAGACAGAGGTTCGAGTGTCGAAGCTCTGACCCTCTGAGAAATAATTATGAGTTCTACGACAGACGCCGGAGTCCAAACCCTAATGACGGTCGCCGGACTTTAAACCCTAATGTCGATAATGAGCCGCGGCATCGGGATCGCAGGTCGAGTCCGAGTTATCATCCTTACGATCCTTCTGCCGGGAATCGTCCCTCGGGATTTCTAGACAGAGGTGATGGTCGGCGTGGGCGTGGGAATGAACAGCCCGAGAGCGATGATGACGATGAGGATTTGAAGGCGGTGGATTTTGCGGAGTATCGGAGGTTGAAACGGCAGAAGCTTCGAAAGAAATTTAAGAATTGCATATGGAGAATCACTCCTAGTCCGCCTCGGGAAGAAATTGAACATGCAGTGGCTAGACAGACGAAGGGTATTGAGAAAGATGAGCAGGGGATAACGTTGGGCAATGATGCCAGAGCCATCGAAAGCAAGGAAGAACCCCTTGGAAAATCGTCCATGGGGGAAAAATTGGATAATGGGAATGCTTCTCGTAGTAAAACTTCTGAGGACACTGGAAAGAAAGCAGGGAATTTAACAAAGAAAAATGGCGGGCGCAGGAAACCTTCTCCTTCTAGCAGTGGGAGTGATTATTCTGAATCATCTGATGATGATGAGCCAAGAAAGGGCATTAAGGGTTCTAGATCCGGAGGGAAGAAAAACAGGAAATCAAAGCATTCTAAACCTTCTCCTTCTAGCAGTGGGAGTGATTATTCTGAATCATCTGATGATGATGAGCCAAGAAAGGGCATTAAGGGTTCTAGATCCGGAGGGAAGAAAAACAGGAAATCAAAGCATTCTAGCGGGAGCAAAAAGAGGAGGCATGTCAGGGTGAGAGAGGATAGCGAGGATGATAGTGTATCAGAGGATGACTCGGTGTCGTGCTCCAGTGAAAACGAAAAGCTGAAGAAGAAAACGGAGCGACAAAGGAACAAACAAGAAAAGCGAAAGAAATCGCGGAATAGAACGTCTGGATCCAAAAGACCACGTGTTCAAAGTTCTGAAGAAGAGAAATCTGAGACCCATTCTGATAGTCATGTCCCATCAGATGATTCTTTAGAACTTGAATCTGGCAAGCATGAAGAGAGAGCAGGTGACGTCGAACCTGTTGAAATAGACAATGAAGCTCTTAGGTTCAAAGAAATGATTGAATCTCAGAAAAGAATAGCGGCGGGGCTTGAGAATGAACCAATTGTGGGGCCACTTCCTCTGCCAAAAGCAGAGGGCCATATAAGCTATGGAGGAGCACTTCGGCCAGGAGAAGGTGACGCAATTGCACAATACGTCCAACAAGGAAAGCGTATCCCTCGAAGAGGAGAAGTTGGTCTGTCTGCCGATGAGATTCAAAAATTTGAGACCCTTGGCTATGTCATGAGTGGAAGCAGGCATCAACGAATGAATGCTATTCGTATTAGAAAAGAAAACCAAGTGTACAGTGCCGAGGACAAACGAGCATTGGCAATGTTCAATTACGAGGAGAAGTCAAAACGTGAACACAAGGTTATGTCAGATCTTCAGCGCTTGGTACAGAGGCACATTGGGCAAGAAGTTGCTCCAACACACGATCCTTTTGCGGGCAAGGCACCTGAAGCGGCAGATGGATAGGTTTATCTGGCAAGGCATCTGAAGCGGCAGATGGATAGAATTTTTAACGGTTGTCATAATTATTACTATCTTTTTTGTCAAATTTTCAGTTTATTATATTCAATGTAAAGCACTAAGCTGTGTTTTCTTGCCACTTATGTCCAGGAGTGTGTTATATTGCCATTTCTTATATTCCAACGAGCAAGGCTGCTCTTGGTCCAATTGTTTTGGTGACTCCCAATCTTAAAATTGCAGATTGCGTTGTTGGCACTGTTGCCATTTTCTACTCTGAATGGTTAGTCAACCAGAACCTTTTACGTTGGTTTCATTTCTGTATAGGTAATGTTTCTGAAATAGGAATGCTTGAGAATCATTTGGAGGAGTTTTAGAATTATTTCCTGAGAAGATTTTAAGATAATAATGCCCTTTCGACATTGTAATTACTTGCACGCTACTGTAAAAAAGTTCTTGCCCATTCGTCAACCTTCTTGCCCATTCGTCAACAAACTGATATGCTATTTCTTAAAAATTTCAATTTGCTGTTTCTGAAACTCATACTGTGTTGTTTCTTTCTGAGAATGGAGTATCTGGCATTAGATAAATTTAATTGCTGAAGAAAAGTGTGTATGAGAAATGTTAGAGAAAAAAGCCTTTTTTTTCTATTAAAGGCAGTTAAACCAAGAAGGCCACATAGGTGAAAGCAGCAGCAACACAGGTATATAAGTGTCATTATTGTCAGAAACCATGCCATAATGCTCGTCACTGCAAGTCTGATGTGCTGATGTACTCTGGCATGGAGGAAAACAGAAACAAAATTGCGAAACTGTGCTAGGTATTGACAACATAAATTCACACAATGAATACTACGGTGAATCTGATGATAATAAGTTTATGACCTTTCGTTTTGATCAGCAGCTTGGCAAATCAGATTCTAAGCAACTGATACTCAGGAAGGATGCTATTTAATTGATCAAGTTAGGGGAGTCCAATCAGATTCTACCTTCAGAGAAAAAGGTTATGGCAGTGTAAGAATGAGATTGCCTAGGGGCATTAATAAAAAGGGATGGTCGAATGCTTTTGATATATGGAAAAATGGTGGTCGAGTTTGCATTCGTGAGTGTGTGAGAACTATGCTTGTCTGAATCAGATTATTCATCATTTGTTAGGTTGGGGAAGATGGTTCAAACTTCATATTGAGGTATTTGTCTACATGAAAATGTGATTCGTCAATTCAATTGTTTAATTGTAGTTGAGCACTTTTGCTTCTAATTCTGTGGATAGGTTCGGTTTTCTCTTTGTTTGATTTAGCTTTACTGTATATTTGACTTCTCAGGAGCGTGTTAAATATTGCCATTTCGTATATTGCAAAGAGCAAGGTTGCTCTTGGTCCAATTATTTTGGTGACTCCCAATCTTAAAATTACAGATTGCATTGTTGACACTGTTGCCATTTTCTACTCTGAATGGTTAGGCAACCAGAACCTTTTACCTTGGTTTCATTTCTGTATAGGTAATGTTTCTGGCATAGGAATGCTTGAGAAACATTTGGAGGAGTTTGGGAATTATTTCCTGAGAAGATTCTAGGATAATAATTCCCTTTCGAAATTGTAAAAACATTTTGCTTTCAATTTGCTGTTTCTGAAACTCATATTGTTTTGAAACCCATAACTGTTTCCCAGTTTCATGAAACATAGCTGAATGCTCTCGTCCTCTTCACACATGATCATCAGTTGTAACCCTAAGATACCCTGCATCCTTATATTATTAAAGATACTGAGATGAGTTGGATACCCTGCAAGTTTACTATGATCTTCCAGATACAATTTAAGCTTTTGTACCAATGGATTTGGTCACTCTACCCAACTGATAACAATTGTCGATATACGAATAGCCTACTGTGGTCTATTTTGGCACTCACTTGAAATGGCTTTTTTCGCTAGAAAATTAGATATAAAATAATTTTATTTTGGAGTTCATGAAAGCTATAATACAGTCTAGGAAGAGGTTTGAATATGATTCTAGCATGGATTTTACATTACAGTCAGATACACACTATTTAGATGTGATTCAGTTTAATTGCTAGTCAGTTGATATTGATTTTTGATTGGTTATATGACTTGGTGGACATACGAACTAACCTTAGAAAGTGGTAATGGTGGACAGTGTTAACAGATTGCGTGTATGCTGAAAGTCGAGAACATTATTCTCATGCCTGTTATTTTGCAGTGAAGATATGGAAATATGATTTAGAAAAATAGAAAGTCTACTATATAAATAGCATCAATTCTTGCAGAAAATAAGGACGTGCCAATGAAGTGTATTTCCCAGTTCAAATCGAAGTTTGTTGTGCCTAGATATGGATTATTTGATGAATTGGGGTCTATCTCATGACATTTTTAACTGACGTCAAACTCTAGCAGAGCGTTTGTATGAACTCGAAGACTTTAGGTGCGTAAACTTACTTGCAACCTCCAATCAACCTGGGCACTTGCACCAAATTTCCAAAGCTGAATGATCTATTGCTTGCTAGGAAAACTCGAATGGAAGAGTGTATTATGTACAACACTAAATAGCGCATGGGTATGGCGGGGTATAAGGTGTATGCAAGTGTGTTATTGGGTATGACGGGGTATAAGGTGTATGCAAGTGTGTTATTGGGTATGACGGGGTATAAGGTGCATGCAATATACAATATACATGTTGATTTCCAAGATTAACTCATGATAAAGTTCATGACATGAGGATATGTGTAGACCCTCTGAATACTTCAATCCCATATAGTATTTTGTCTCCTCCTGTTTGTTCCATATAATGAATGAAATTTGTATTTGTGTCCCCATTAGTAATATCACAGTAAGGATGTGCCAATGAAGTGTATTTCCCAGTTCAAATCGAAGTTTGTTGTGCCTAGAGATGGATTATTTGATGAATTGGGGTCTATCTCATGACATTTTTAACTGACGTCAAACTCTAGCAGAGCGTTTGTATGAACTCGAAGACTTTAGGTGGCTTTTGTATGAACTCGAAGACTTTAGGTGCGTAAACTTACTTGCAACCTCCAATCAACCTGGGCACTTGCACCAAATTTCCAAAGCTGAATGATATATTGTTTGCTAGGAAAATTCGAATGGAAGAGTGTATTATGTACAACACTAAATAGCGCATGGGTATGGCGGGGTATAAGGTGTATGCAAGTGTGTTATTGGGTATGACGGGGTATAAGGTGTATGCAAGTGTGTTATTGGGTATGACGGGTTATAAGGTGCATGCAATATACAATATACATGTTGATTTCCAAGATTATTGCGATTCAAATTAGATCTACACTATCCAAATATATATCACTTGAACAATTTGGTTTCTCAAAACACCGTCGGATTTAGGATGATGTGGATATTGCACAAGAATGCCTACATTCTATCAAAGTTAAAAAGAAGGTTGCCATATTAATGGAATTAGATTTGACAAAGGCTTATCACTGTGTGGATTGGGATTTCTTGCATATGGTTTTACACAAGATTGACCTTTTTGTGGGGAATGTGGTTTGGATAACAATGTGCATAACTTCAGTCAATTATGCATTCTTATAAATGGAGTTCCTTTGCGTTTCTTTAGTGCATCACGTAGACTTTGATAAGGATGTTGACTTTCTCCTCTTTTATTTTTGTTGGTAATTGATGGATTAAGTAGGAGGAATTTTTGGACACATTCTTGTGGTTTATTTTCACATTATAAGATCACTTGCAATCTCACTGTTACACATCTGATTTTTGTAGATGATGTACTTATCCTGGGGTGATCTTTGTTGCCCAATGGATATAATTACATCTTATCATTTACTCATTGGGGGACACATTGGGTCTCTATTTAAATAAAACAAAGACTCTACTGATTGTTGCGTCCCCAATTGAGCATTTTGTGGTGGAAATTGCAAATCATTTTGGGATAGATATTGTTCCTTTGGATGACAACTTCAGGTCTCTGGGATAAACCCTGAAACCAAACAAATATAGTATTTGAGATTGGAGATGGTTGATGGCCAAATTTGAGATGTCATTATGATGTCATTTGGGGGTAGGTTGGTTCTCGTCCAATTAGTTTTACAAATCATTTCTATCTATTCGATGCATCTATATATGCTTCCAAAAAATATCATTACACAGATTAATACTTATATCCAAAAGTTCGATTGGGAGGGATTGCGATGTTCTCATGGGATCCACTTAGTTCGTTGGAGGTATTATCTACGAGTAACGAAGTCAGGGGTTGAGTTCTACTAAATATTGAAAAGTTTGGCTAGGCATTGTCGATGAAGACTCTGTGGTGTGCCCTAAATGGAAACAATATTTGGTAGAAGATTATAAATGAGAAATATTTGAAGTTTCAATCTTTAAGGTTGTGGATTAAGGAGTAGGTCAAGGCTCCATACTTGGCATTACACACATGGAAAAGCATTATAAAAGTTAAAAATCGGATGATTGGGAATTTGGGGTGGGAGGTTGGTATAGGTGCTATGGTGGAGATAGGCTTGGATCCAATCAGAGGATTTGTGGGGGAACATACATTGTTAACAAATCCCATTAGATACATTCACAACCCGGAATCTATCTTTTAAATCAAATCCAAATGGAACCAAATCCCATTACTTTATTTGGCTAGGCATTGTCGATGAAGACTCTGTGGTGTGCCATAAATGGAAACAATATTTGGTAGAAGATTATAAATGAGAAATATTTGAAGTTTCAATCTTTAAGGTTGTGGATTAAGGAGCAGGTCAAGGCTCCATACTTGGCATTACACACATGGAAAAGCATTATAAAAGTTAAAAATCGGATGATTGGGAATTTGGGGTGGGAGGTTGGTGTAGGTGCTATGGTGGAGATAGGCTTGGATCCAATCAGAGGATTTGTGGGGGAACATACATTGTTAACAAATCCCATTAGATACATTCACAACCCGGAATCTATCTTTTAAATCAAATCCAAATGGAACCAAATCCCATTACTTTATGCCCTCCTTGGTATTTCTCCAAGGATCAGTGCATTCGATGAGTTGGCTATTTCTTGGGATTGATATTTTCAAAATTTATCTATGTCGGGATTTTTTTGAATAATGGAGGACACATTCTCGGGTGATGATAAAACAAGCAATGGACATATCATAGGCATATACTTTTATTACACTTGTGCATCAAGACATTGAGGTGCCAAGGTGGTTTCAACATATATGGAAGTGGAAGTGTCCACTCAAACTTAAATGTTTTGGCCGGTTGACATGGAGAAATAAGATCCTAACATGGGATAACCTTTGCAGGCAGAGATTGAATGGTCTAGGTAGATGCGTGATGCTTGTGTTGGCTAATGAGGACATAGAACACCTAATTTTAAAATGCCCTTTTGCTATTTCCATCTTGATTGGAGTTCTTGATATATTAAAGTTAATAACCAATTTGAATATCTCCTCTTTGGATGATTGTCTTTGGGACTAGTTCACGGGACACAAAGCGTGGAACACTCTTCCATTCTATATATTCTGGGGAATATGGCATAGTAGGAATGCTAATTTTTTTAGGAAGCCCCCATGGACATCTATCAAACATGCTTTCAGATCACAACATATTTTAGTGAGATCGGTCTAGTAGTGGACAGGAGTGATAGACATATACATCACATACAAATTCGGGATAGGTTCCCTGTGGGTTTCTTTGAGGAGCGGATTGCAATGGAAACTATGTGAGCAGAGTATATATTTTCATAAATTTTGATACATACTATCACTTTATCTAAAACAGTGGGGCAAACACAAATACACGTGTAGAGATAATTTCCCTAAGGGGGATCATTAGAGAAATTTTGAGGTAAAGAATGGGTCTCAAAACAAAAATGTACAACCAAAATAAATTTTATAAGAATCAATAGGATTCAAGATAATAATGTCAACCATGGGGATGATTCACCATTTTTGGAGTAAAAAAGTAAGATTAAAAAATAAAAAAAATAGAAAAACTATTTGAAAAAGTAAATTTTATTTTTATTTATTTGTTTTTTGCCTTATTTTATTATTTCCACTATTATTTTGTAACATTCCTTAGGAGACCCATTTTAATTTTCAAAAATTCTCTAATGACTCTTTTGTACAAAGTGGTGCTCAACTCTATGAGGGTACTTTGACACTCAACAATAGTTTTGGATTGGGTATAGATGCAACTTTCTTTCACGTCACATAAGCTCAATAACTAGATAAAGAGAATAAAAAAGATAACAGGTTGATTCAACGACTTAACATTTTGATATATATACAAGGAGCAAAACATAGTTGATTCATTATCAAATAAGGGCATAAACAAACCACTCGGGGGGATGTTTTACTCCACTTTCTATAATGATACATTACAAAGTTGAGGGCATTTCCACTTGCTATAGCTACCGCGGTCACTACAATAATTAACATGTTTTTTTTTTTTTGTATTTGTTGTTATGGTTTGATGCATAATCTGTATAACCAGATAGGATACATATATGGGTAGATTTTTTGCTTATATTTTCAAAGTGTTTTTGGATAATAATTAGATTTGTAATATGACTAGGCCATATAGTTGGATGTCATGTCTTTAATAGGAGGATAAATTGACATAATTGATATGGGGAATTTACTAAATCTAGTGTTTTAAATATGCACAATGTAACATCCTTTAGTGTTTTAAATATGCACAATGTAACATCCTTTTTTAAAGTTAAAGATATGTTTTTTTTATTCCCCCTACCCCCTCACACCCCCCCCACCCCCAAAAAAAAAAAAATTGCCTCTTCAATTCTTACCTAAAAAAAAAAAAATGCCTCTTCAATTCTTACCTATTCCACTTGTGTTGGTGACAATCCTTGGGTGGTTACCAAAGATTTGATTCTTTAATTTGTATTTTTATATACATGATCAATTATATGCCTTTATTTATGGAAAAAGTCATTTGTCAAGCCATTTTGGTGGCTGTTGTAGATTTGATCTAGCTTATCATCATCCATGTGAGAAATATGATCAATTTTTGAGACGATATCCATCATCACTCATATTTTCAGCCCAAGTTGGCGAATCAAGAGTTTGGAGATAATAATGTCATTTCTCGGAAATCTTAGATTAATATCATGATGATTTCCTTGCATAGGATGTGTATGTGGAAGGAAACATAGAAAACATTTCAAAAATGATGCCAATTGATATATTTGCAAAACTTAACATGATTGAAAATATCTTGATTCTATTAGATGTTTAATTTATTAATATTTACAATTACATTTTCCTATTCAACGAGTTCAAGGAGTTTCATGATGTTTTCACTTGGTCATGTGAGGAAATACCTAACATTATTGCAATGATTAAAACCTATTCCAATGCTAGCTGTTTTCGTCAAAAGCAAAGATACATCAACTCAGATAAGGCAAGTGCTATCAAAGCAAAAGTGGAGACATTGCTTTGTGCAAGTTTTGCCTAGCTAATTTCTTGATTGAATGGTTGTACAACCCATTTTTTGTTGACAAAAAGTTTTGAACCATTTAAATATACATTGATTTTGAACATGTACATATGTGCATCAAGTGGTAATAACTTCTTAAAAAAGTAACCAAATTAAGTGGTAGTAAATACATTTTTATTTTCAATAATTATATTCAATATACCAAAAGATAAAATATTATTATAAAAAAACTCAAATTCAACTTTTATATATATATATAAATATAAACAAAAGATTTATATATATATTTAAAACAGAAAATTTTCATGTATTAGATAAAATAAATTTATTGGAAAATCACTAAATGTAACCATTAAAGCAAACTTGTATATACATGATAGTGATACATTAAGGGTTTTAATTCCATGCATAAGTAGTGAAGTCAAGATTTTAAAACCAAATGATGCAACATCAACCTCAAATTCTTACAATGTGAAAACACAAATATCCACATCGACGTTTATTAGTATACACATTTCCAAACCTCCGAAGGCAAAACCATCATCATCTCACTCTTATTAGAGTACACAACATAAAAAAATATGATGTAGTTAAATAGGACAAAAACACCATCAATGAGAAAATTAAATGGCGCATCATTAGATTGAGTGAAATGCCTAAATGTGAAATCTCATCTCATCATAATGAGTTTAAACACATAATGTGTGATTCCATGGGTCATGTTGGTGGGACAATTATGATTTTAGTACTTCATATTAATCTTGCTTATCTCTCTCTAGTGTTAGACTATTGTTATCATTCTCTGAAAATAAATTTCAATGGTAACATATTAATTTAAAAAGGTATTAATGAAATTTATTTTCATAAATTTTAAATAACCATTAATGAAATAACCATTAATATATATGCAACCCATCTTATTGCAGTGGTTTTATATGAATGGTAATTTTAAAGTGTTATTTATGATAACGCATGTAATTATTTAGTTGTTTTCTTGGTTCATGAAATGGACAAAATTGATGAACAACAACCAAAGGGAAAGTTTAATTAGTACATTCTAATAGTAATAATGAAATAAATTAAGAAATATGAGGAGCATATAATCAACATGGAACAAAACTCTTGAGATATAAATTTTTAATTAGAAAAAATACATTAAATACACATCTTTATCATGTGTTTAGGATATTTCTTTCTCACTTTTTTCTCATTATTTGGGACAAGCTTTTTAGCAATTAAACATTCATTAGTAAAGTGTTGAGGTAGAATATATACAACCTATAGGATGTGTTCTTACTATGTGGAATTTATCTTAGAAAAGAGGTTGGTGAAAGATAGATAACTTCAAATTGATAATTTGATGTACATCTCTCATTCTATTATGAGTATATTCTATTCAAATGTTATAAATTTCATGAATAAGGATATTTCACTCTAACCTAACCTATGGCTTGAGTATCCAAGACCCAGAGGCATCTAAGCATCAAAATTACCCAAGGATTGCACCCAACCTAGGCCACACTAGCCCTTAGCATGGCTAGATTTTTCCCCACCGATTTTGGAAACGATGTCCTTTACACCATGGAGTCTCTTAATAGAATGCCCTATCATTTTCTGCTCTACGCTCTGTGGGAAAAAGTTCACTCAAGTTTAAAATCAAATAAAACAAAGATAAAACCAAGTAATGGAGTTGTTATACTTATATTTTGTCACCCCTTGTGAAACAAGTTGAATAAGACCTTTTACATTTCTTATCTTCATTTACCAAACCTTCTCTAACATTACTTCACCCTTTCACCACATTTTCATGAATTTCTTAGAAAGAGCAACAATCTACTCACGAGTTTCCGGTGTCAAACTTGCAAGTGCCCTCAAAATACCCTAGAAAAGTGCAAAAGGAAAGGCTTGTGATTGGAGGTTATACATGGAAGCCACTTGTATGACATGTATATCTTCCTCCCTTGACTATGTCACCCCCATACAAAATAAATTGGGGGTATTGGGGCTGAAATTGGTGCAAAAAGAGAAGGTGTCATTACTTTGGAGAAATTATAGCTTGAGGTTAACTATCTTATGTCCTAGTTTCTTTTTATTGAAGCAAAACCAATCATTGGTTCTCCAAGCATTGATTTTGATTTGTGTAGATGTATTTAACCACCCCATTGCCACTTTGCCAAAGTAAAGTTGTAATCATTTTGATGGAGAGTGAGTACTTTTGGCTAATGACAAGGGAACCTTGACTTCTTGTCATCCTTTTATATTTATAATTTAAAACTACTTTGTTCCCCTCCCCTTTAGCTATGGTGTATGTGTCCAATAATGTCATGCATGAGTTATGTAGTTGATAGGAGGATTAATTTCTTGAATATTAGTTAGGGTTTCATGTTATTCATATGATTTATTTTGGAATATTGTATTGTAAATTATGAAGGTTATTTACTTGTTTGATGTGCATGCAGGTTACTAAAGAGTCTAGAACTAGAAACATATTGACATACTTGCATGTCATATTGAGGGAAACCATTGATTAAAAATTTCTATACTCATTCCACATTGTATATCATCAATGATTCTAAACCCTAAGGTAATATTTTATGCAATCAACTTCTTTGTTTTTCAGTGAGCTGAACCCACTCATCGAGGAGCTTTACACTTGCATAATGAGATTTCCCTTTAATAGTATTAATGACTCTTCTATGGAGAATTCTTTGAATTCTCTTTTTGGGTTTGTTCATTGATTTTTTTTCTAGTTTGAACCTTGGTTTATGTGCCTACATGGTTTCATTAATTCATGAGTTAAGATAGGATTAAGAAGTATTCAAATTTTTGGGTTGAGAGGCTTTCTTTTCTCTATTTCACCACTTGCTTTTCACTATTTCCAGTGGCAGTCACATTTCGCTGACTCCGCTATAAGGAAAGCCTTGATCATGTTCTCAGATTTAGTAGTTTTTTCTAGTAACCTATGACCAATTCTTGTGGGAACAAAGAAATGGGTTTATAGTTGAAACACCTTTTTTAAAGTTGTGAGGTCATCAAAAGAGTGGTAGAAATCATTATAAACTAAAATTATTATCTAAGACAAGTCACAGCAGCTCTCACACAAGTATCAAAAACTATTTCAAACTAATTGAGGTGTTGAAAGATGTCATGTTAGTGGGATACTCATGATTATCATTGTAGTGCTCCCTTTCACCTACTTGTACTATCTCGGGATGTGGAAGGTGTTACTTCATGATTAACTTGACCTTCAAGGTATGTTATGAAGATGGGGTTACAAAAATCCTATTTTCATCTTTGTCAAAACCAAAAATAAATACCTTATTGCATTCATCTCGTCAAGAGCTTTCCGATGATATAAATTTTATTCCAATTTGACTCTTTGATTGGAAGTTATGGCATTTTAAGGTTTGGCCATTTAACTCTTGCCACATCAGCAAAAAATTGCTATGTGACACCCGCATGGATCTGCCTTGCCACCGTGAATAGTACCACATCACCCGCAACACCTACATGGAATCCATGCGGCCATAGTCATGCATTTATGGACTTTACAGCTCATCCTAGTTTTTGGGTCCCATAAGGTCTCACCCCTTTATGCAATTCAACGCTTTCACATTATATCCAGTTATGGGAAAAAATTTGGATCCACTAGAATTTGCACTTTTGCATACTCCTTAGACCCCCAGATCTTTAGATCACCACATCTCCAAATGCTATATGGTCCTCATGCAATTATTCCACTGTACCAAAGCCCACTCCTTGATATGTGTTTCACTATGAATGATTGGTAATTGCTTGATGAATTAAATGAAAGAAGATATAAAGAATCGTAATAATAAGAAACATCACAAGTAATTATCAAGAATAAGAAAATATTTATGCCTTTATAATTTTCTAACATAAGGGAGTGTTTCGAATTGGATCATTATATTGTTTGTCATCCATCTCGATGAATTTGGAATGGAAAAAGTGGAGGAACTTGCTCACAGGACCATTTTTACCAGTGGGACCCAGTTTGGTGAAATGGGTTTCGAAACCTTCCGGGATCATTTTGAGGCATCAAATGATGTTTTTTGGGGGTAAAAATTTTCCACTGAAGCACAACACCTTTTTCATGCTATTTTACACATAGAGAGTTTTCCAATGACACAAGAATCACATCAATCAGAGTCCGTATGCAAAAGTTATGCCACATAGAATTTGACCTTCTTGTTTTCACACCTATAGTTCGGGAGGATGCTGCATCGGCCCCCAATATTCATGGAAAAGGGGCTAGCCACTTTTTTTTGATGTAAAAGACTCTAGAAGAGTCTATTATGTAACTCTAGTTAAGAGTTGATGTAGTCAAACTTAAACACTAGTAGGCTATCAGGTTGTGTTATAATCGGGCCACTAGGAGGAAGAGGCATTCCATTCTTTTGAGGGCATTTTGTACCATAGTTGAGAAAAGATAGCCAGGAGAGATAGGAGGTAGAACACACAGAGAGGATCTGTGGACTGTAGCAGCCCATAGGCCACAAACATTACTTCTTTGTATCTGCAACCATATTTCCAGACAGAGAAAGAGAGCGAAGTGACCTCACCTTCCAGCTGGGTTTGATCCTGAAAGGGTGTAGAATATCAAAATTTTAATATAATATTATCAGTTTTGTTGTGACAAAATGTCTAGTGGAATATCCACAACAGTTTACGGATCATTTGGTATCAGATAGGGTTTCTTTGGGTATTTGGTAGATATTGCAAGGATTTAGATCAACGAGGTCGAAAAATCGTAAAACCCTAACCATGGGTGACGAATCTATAAACGAATTTCATGATCCCTCAGAGGTGATGTTTTCATGGCTTGAAGAACAAGTCATGGATACCAATTGCAATATCAACCTCCTCATGGAATCCCTAAGCATTAAGCTGGGGATATTTGGAGAAGGGGGTTTGAATGCAGAGGAAAAATCAGAAGGGGGATTGGGAGATTGGGAAGACGTAGGTAACCAGTTGAAGAAAGAACCTGGAAAATATCAACCCAGTTTGAGTGCCACGAACCAATCCCTATTTAAAGTGGAAGAAAAATTCGATATTAAGCCATACCATGACAAGACCAATGCTCTTAAGTTTAACCATTGGTTGCACCAACTGGAAGTTTATTTCAGTGCCCATCAGATTGAGGAAGGGAAAAAGATCTCATTCACACAACTGAAATTGGAGGGCCATGTACTAAATTGGTGGGAGAGGCACACAGAAACCCTGAGGTTGGAGGGAGAACCTCTAGTGACTAAGTGGGAGGATTTCAAAACCCTCATTAAGTCACAGTTTTATCCCATTGGTTACGTGGAAGACTAGTGGATTCAGTGGCATTACTTTAGGCAAAATTCAGGCCAAAGCATGTAGGAGTACACCATAGAATTCAGAAAGATGGCTATAATGTTGGGTATCTCTCCAAAGAACCCAGATGTACTCAAGTATTTGGTGGGTATGCACCACCATCTGTGTGAGCAGGTGATGCTGTTCAAGCCCAAAATGGTGGACGAGGCTTATGTATAAGCATAATACCTGGAGAACATAGGCATGAAAAGAGTGCAATCAAGTGGATCGAAGCAAAAGGAGTAACAAGATGCTTCTAAGGATGGGAAGAAGAAGAAAAAAGGGGGAAAATATAAAAAGATGACAGCCACAACACACGAGTGCAAATATCCTAGCAACCATTGCAACCAATGCAACATTGATGGCCATATAGAGGAGAAGTGATGGAAGTTGCATCCAGAGCTAAACCCGAATAACAAGAAGAACGATAAGAAGAAGAAGAATCTCATGGTCACTGATTTGAACTACCAAGTTGAAAGAAACTCAGATGTGGATGAGAAGATTGTTTGTACATTAGTGCAGAAGGAGGTGAATCTTAGTAGCCTCCAGCAATAGGAAGAGAAAGAAATGACCAAACTCTTCCATGTAAAAATACAAGTCAAGAAGATGAAGATTGATGCTCTGTTTGACTCAGGATTATAGGAAAATCTCATTGCAGCAGATCTAGTCAAGAAGTTGGGTTGGAAGTTCATGATCATCCAAACCCATATCCACTGGGATGGGTACATAAGGATGTAGAGCTAAAGGTAACAAAAAAATGTAAAATTAGATTTGCTATCATTGCTGATTTTATTGATGAAGTAGATCTGGATGTGGTTCTCCTTGATGTATGAGGAGTCTTGTTTGGGATTCCATACATGTGCATGCGTGATGTAATATTCATGAGGAGAGCTCACTCGTATCGTCTCATCAAGGAAGGAAAATCATTCATCATCAACGCGCACAAAGCCAAGTCGAAAATTTCATTGGTAAGTGCCAACCAAGCCAAGAGGAGAGCTCACCTATATCGTCTCATCAAGGATGGAAAACCATTCATCATCAATGCACACAAAGGCAAGTTGAAAATTTCACTGGTAAGTGCCAACTGAGCCAAGAAATTGATCAGTTCCAGCAAGAAGTATGTTTTATTGTTTTTAAGAGAAAATCAATTTGTGAAGGAGTCAATAAGAGGCAAGGCATCCCTAGAGGGGTGTAATAAGAAAAAAAAACAAAAATTGGAGGAGTTGTTATAGGCATACAAGGATGTGTTCCGAGAGCGTAAAGGGATACCCCCTAATAGAGAAGTGGAGCATGAGATCCAGTTATTGCCAGACTCGCCATTGCCAAATATTGGGTTGTACAGGAAGTTTGTTATAGAAGAAAGTGAGGTGAAGAAACAGTGGCAGCGACTGTTGGAACAGGGTGTCATTCGACCAAGTACATCACCATGTGGGTCACGCATCATCATTATGCCAAAGAAGGATGGGACTTGGCAGATGTGTATAGATTACAGGGTGTTGAATAAAATCACGCTCAAGAACAGATACCCCTTGCCCAGGATAGACAATTTGCTAAATCAGTTGTAGTAAGCAAAGTATTTCACCACGCTGGACTTGAAGTTTGGATATCTCCAGGTTTGATACATGGAAGATCACCTTCAAAACTAGGCAAGGTTTATATGAGTGGTTAGTTATACCATTTGGCTTATGTGATGCACCAATTACATTTATGAAATTAATGAATAATGTACTATGCCCTTTTATAGATTCATGTGTTATTGTCTATTTGGATGATATACTGGTATATAGTGCTACCTAGGAGTACCATTCACATTTGGTGCTGGAAACATTGAAAAAGTACCAACTACTAGCAAATCCCAAGAAGTGCGAGTTTACGTAGCAGCCCTTGGTGTATTTGGGATATGTGAATGGTGGAGGAGAATTGAAAATAGATCCTTCCAAGATGGAGGCCATCATGAAATGGTTGGTGCCTACTAATGTTACTGAGATTAGGAGTTTCATTGGAGCATCACAGTACCTGAGGAAATTCATAGCCTCATTTTCAATGGTAGCAACATTGCTCCATGCCATAACAACAAGTGGCAAGAGTTTCCAGTGGGGAAAAGGGCAGTTGAAGGCTTTCGGTGAGTTAAAGAAGAATATCAGTGAAGCACCAATTCTGGCATTACCAAACTTGCAACGACCCTTTGAAGTGGAGATAGATGCAAGTGGGTATGCTATGGGAGCTGTCTTAATGCAAGGAGGAAGGTCCATTTTATACCATTCTGAAGTATTTCATGGGGCAATTCTTAAGTACCCTACCTACGATAAGGAGCTCTATGCCATGGTGCAAGCTATGAAGAAGTGGAATAGCTATCTGATGGGAAAGGAGACAATAATCCACACGGATCACCAGTTGTTTCAGTACCTGTAGGTCCAAAATAAGCTACAACAGACCAAACATTACAAGTGGATGGGGCTTTTACAGTACTTTCATTTGGTGAATCAAGTATTAGAAGGGAATAACTAATAAGTTTGCCCATATGCTTTCAAGGCCACCCACATCAAAGATTACAGCTTTGGGGACTCTTATGCACATGGATCCATTCACCCATGATGCATTCAGAGAGGCATATTCAAAAGATGAAGACTTCAAGGAGGCGTATCAACAGTTGTAGAGTCAGAGTCGTACACGATGGCGATAACACCATTAACTACCATCTCCAGGATGAGTTACTCTGCAGGTTGTATAAGCTATGTATTCCTAAAGTAGAGCGTTTTACACTGATTATAGAGGCTCACACCTCCAAGGTTGCAGGGAACTTTGGTATAAGGAAGACGTGGCTAACTTGAAAAGGTATGTGTATTGACCCAAGATGCAAGAACAAATAGCTAGTTTCATAAGAGGATGCATGGTTCGTTGTACCAGCAAGCCTAGCAACAGGAAACAGGGTCTGTATCATCCCTTACCTATACCTACTCGTCCTTGGTAAAGAATTTCCATGGACTTTGTGGGAGGTTTATCGACAACCAAGAAGGGACATGACTACCTGTTCATGGTAGTTGACAGGTTCAAAAAGATGTGTGTTCTGACGCCATGTAAAAATACCATCAACAGACAAGAAGCAACAAACATGTTCTTTGGACAGGTCTGGGTACACTTTGGGATACCAAGGAGCATCATTTCAGATAGGGATACAAAATTTCTCAGTGCATTCTGGACTATATTGTAGGAGAAGATGGACACAAAGTTGAAGAGATCTACAACATGCCATCCACAAAAAAATGGGCAGACAGAAGGAGTCAACAAGAATTTGGTGCATCTTCTGAGGGGTTGCAATCAAAAGCATCCAAAGACTTGGGATGAAAATATGGTATATATACAACATTCTTATAATAGAGCGGTCCACACTTCTACTGGAAAGTCCCCATTTGAAACTTGTTTTGGATATTTTCCACCTTCACCTTTGGATCTTGCATATGGGCAACAAGGAGGAGTGAAGGAAGACATTACAAGAGATAATTTGAGGGCTGAAAAGTTTATAGAGAATATCATACGGATCCATCTACAGGTACAAGAAACACCACAGAAGTCGTAGGTGAAGTATAAGGCCATGCATGATCAACACAGAACGAAGAAATCATTCAAGGTGGGAGACAAAGTATGGCTACAGTTGAACAAGGAGAGGTTGCAGGAGCCTAGTAATAAAACCAATGCTCTAAGGTATAGTCCCTTTGAGATACTAGAAAAGGTGGGTGATAATGCCTATCGACTCAGTTTACCACCATATATACACATTTACTCAGTTGTAAATGTTGAGAATTTGAACCTCTATGAGCCTTCCACGCTAGATCAGGAAGAGGAACATGTCCTACCTTCTGTGGAGGATTTGGCACCAGATGCTCAGGCAGAGTTGAAAAAAGATATAGTTTTGTAGAAGAGGTCCAGAACTACAAGACCTTTAGCAGATTAGGTTGAAGCGACAACTTCCAGGCAAAGCTAAATGGTACACCAGATAGAAGGTGGAGGAAAAATTTCCTCACCTCATTCAGTAAAATATTTTGGGGACCAAAAGCTTTCCGAAATGGGGAGGTGTGATCCAAATTGGATCATTATATTGTTTGTCATGCATCTTGATGCATTTGGAGTGGAAAAAGTGGGGGAATCATCTCACGAGACCATTTTTACTGGCGGGACCTAGTTTGGCGAAATGGGGTCTGAAACCTTCCAAGAGTGTTTTGAGGCATCAAATGACGTTTTTTGGGGGTAAAAATTTTCTGCTCAAGAAAAAACGCTTTCATGATATTCTAACACAAAGAGCTTTCCAATGACGCAAGAATCACGTCAATTAGAGTTCGTATGCAAAAGTTATGCGACACAGAAGTTGACCTTCCTGTTTTCACACCTATAGTTCGAGAGGATGTTGCAAAAGCCCCCATTATTCATGGAAAAGGGGTTAGCCACATGCTTTTGATGTAAACAAATATATAAGAGTCAATTTTGTAACTCTAGTTAAGAGTTGATGTAGTCAAACTTAACCACTAGTAGGCTATCTGGTTGTGTTATAACCAGGCCACTAGGAGGAAGAGGCATTCCATTCTTTCGTGAGCATTTTGTTCCATAGTTGAGCAAAGATAGCCAAAAGAGATAGGAGGTAGAGAAAACAAAGATGACATGTGCACTGTAGCAACCCACGGGCCACAAACATTACTTCTTTGTATCTGCAACCATATTTCCAAATAGAGAAAGAGAGTGATGCGACCTCACCTTCTAGTTGGGTTTTCTCTGGAAAGGGTTTCCCAGAGAGCATATCTTGTACTATGTGTGTGTGAGATAATTTTTTCATTCTCTAATTTTCCACTTGATTTACTTTTTCATGCATGCACTAATTACAATTAATTTTACAGATCTTAATTAAGTAAAAATGTAATAGTGTAGAATCTCATATTTTTAATATAATATTATCAGATCTGTTATGACGAACTGTCCAGTGGAATAGCCATGACAATTTATGGATCAAAGAGGGACTTCAACTCTCCACCCAACCACAAGCCATCTACACTACAATCTTTCTTGTATTTGACCATCCCTGAGTTGGATTTAGAAATGAGGAGTTATGTGCTCAAGGGAAATTGTGTGAATGGTACAACCCACAATGTTTAGGATTTCAAAGCACACAATGTATCCACTTGCTAAACACTACAGGAATCCAGATCACACACACTATATCCACCTACTCTTCTCTTGTCTTCACTCCACACCACGCTCCTATGTGTGCTCCCACATTCGCTTATATTCACTTTGTGATTCCCTACTTCTCATGCCTTCATCTATATCTTTGTGCATACCTCCTTTGTTATTCTTCTAGTCAATCTCTTTTTATTGTTCACCCATCATTTGCCTCTTGCATGTTCACCACACTAATACACATTAAGGGGAAAGAGGTGGCATGTGGTTCGTCCTTTCCCTTAAGAAACCCATACTCCAACTCCATGTCTGCTATGCAGACCATTAAATTTTAGTCAGGAAATTTAATAGCTTGAATAAATGAAGTAGCTTGGGTTTAATCACTTCCCAAGCAAATCCTCCTCCATAGTCTCTGAATCCATGTCCACTCCTCTGGCCAGTCATTATTTGCATTTACACATTATTTACATGTATTAACATAAGTGACATTTACAATAGGGGTATCGAAAAGGGATGTCACAATCATATAGTTGGCTATTGACTCTAACGTAGGTTTCAAGCACTAGGTCAAGCCAATTCAAGTGTTGATCTTATTGCCTTGCATTTGGACTAATGGGTGGATACACTATTGAGGGCTTAAAGGTAAATTAGCATGTTCCTCATGGTGACACCTTCTTTATGAAGCATCAATTTCAAGACAACTTATATCTCTTGCCCAACGAAGAACTTGACTCATTACTATTCCTCCTAGCTACCAATCATGAAGTAGTGTCCTTAGTTACATTTCCTAGTTTTTTGACAAGTGATTGCAAGTGGGAAGTGCTTGCAGTACCCCGAGTGGATAGTATATCTTGGTCTCTTCTCCTTTGGAGGTTTCTTATATTCACAAGGGAGATTGCACCTTAGGTGATTAATTCACAAAATAGTTAATATAATTATTCCTCACACCTTCATTGGTTGTTCCTAGTCCATCATCATTCCAAGATGATCTTTAAAAGATCCTTTTCAATCATTCACTCATTCAATTAAGGATATAGACACCCAGGTCAAGTTTTTTGAAGAGTGGTTGATTGTTGTTTACCTTTTAGACTTATTTTAGTGGAGTTCTCTTTGATAACTATGCCTAGGTAATCCTTGGTTTGATTGTTTTCATTTTATTACAACCTAAATTTAATATTGGATAACCTAACACCCAATCAACACAAGATGAATATAGTTTATCCTCTTGAATTTAGAGAGACCTTATCTACGGTGGAGGATAATTTTCCTTAGAATTCTCCATAGTGAATCAAAGGATGAGACACATACTACTTTAGTATTACTTTTAGAGAAGAATCTAGTCGGTTAGCATCTAGTTACATCATGACTAAAGAAGAGTTTGTGTAAACTCTTAACATACTCATTGCATTGACATGATATGGTCCTCCTCTAACTATGCATAATGATTTTGGCTTGTTAGAGATATAAACCATTGATAAAACTCCAACTAATTTATCCTATGTTGACCTGTCGTTATGGCCATTTTCTTATTTGAATTAGTGAGCTTCCAACTTTTGAACCTTTAACTTGCTTGTGCTATTGTTTATATATGATGGACCAACTTAATGGCTTGTCTAGGGTGGGGGCTATTAGAAAATCGAAAAGGCAGTAAAGATTTTCTTGATCTTGATAATTACTTGTGATGTTTCTTAATATTACGATTATTTATATCTTCTTTCTTTAGTTCATCAAGCAATTACCAAAAGAAACAACACTTAAAACAATAGACCCAAGATGTAGGTACATGCAAGGGAAAAACCCCCCTCGAGGGGAAAATCTGGTCAAGATGATTCTTCCTTTCAATAGTATTCTTTGAGACTCTTCACCCTAGACCAGACTAGACCTTCCCTCCACACCAAGTCAACCTCCCATAATTTCGACCTCTTCGCAACAACTTCGACTAAGCAACAACTTACAACAACCAGTAGCTTCCGGCAACTGTGAAACTTGTAAGAATTTGATCTCCCAATCTAGGATATGAAACAAATAGAAAGAGAGAGAAACACCAAAATTTTGATTCTCCTTATCTCCTTAGACTTCCCCAAACTCGTACTCACTTCAGCTTCCCGATAACAGACTTTCCGAGCTACAAGATAACTTCACACTTCTTCCCAGCAACAAGATATTTTCGCACTTCTTCCTAGCTACAAGAGAATTCGAACTTGATGAGAGAGTGATGCTCCAAATGAATTCGAAGATCTCAAAGTATATGAACCATGAAGAACTTTAGGCACCATAATGCCATGGACTAGATTGTTGACGAGGGCAATCTATCTAAATAATCACTCAATAGTTTAGGCATTGCAATGCCAAGGACCATATTCTTGTTATCCATGTGGGACTAATATGGACTCAATATTTCAACCCCATTAGGTACCCTCAGGCTTACTTGCTAACCATCAACCCAAAAATCCTAGTGTGTATCCAAAACAAAGCTCAATGATTAACACCACCTTTCTAGACATCAACACAATGTGCCAACCATATGTCCTCCGAGGCAATGCTTCACTCACGAAGCCTCAACACCCCTTGATCTTGTAGATCAAGAATGACCAATCTCTCCCAATCAACCTGATTAGTTACCAACATGTTATCAAATCCTTCGAGAGATTCACCTGTACAAACACAACCCCAATTAATAATATACCTTCACATGTACATAATCAAATACAAACTGCTGGGGTCTTTAAGACAACTTGCTGTTTCTTTTCAAATTCCTATAGTAGGACTATCAAACGAATCTTTGACAGAAGATTCCTTAATCATATTTTTTCCTTCCTACTTCTCATGTAACAACATTTCCTTCGAAATTCATTCTTCAATTAATATCAAGCTATGCCCTTCCTCTCAACCAGGAAGCACCTCTTTATCCAAACTCCCTCTTAATATTAGGGAGATATATTCTATTCATGCTTCCTCTAGAAGATCAAATTTTCTGACATCAGAGAGTGTTTCGTGGCTTCCAACCATTTTTTCAGAGTTATCATCAACCTCATCATGCTTATCACATCAATGAGCATCTTCACCAATTTGAAGATTGTGTACCTGCACAAATTAAATAGCAAGTACATCCAAATCTATAGAAGCATGATGTTATCCATATCAAAAATGCGGAAGGATTTCATATTTATTCATATTAGATACCCAAACTCAATTACAAACAAGAGACACATACACTCCATTATCTTGCTAGGGACCTTGTTATACACCCTACACTACTTCATAACAACATTCATTCCAACTAGGGTTTCAATGTCTCTTCCAAAGGTATGACATACCTCACTACAACATATAACAAACCCTAGAAACAATTTATAGAAATATAGATCTACAAAGTATCTAAAAAAGTTACAAAATACATATATTAGACTTCACACTAGGGATTCACACAAATCCTACATTTCATACAAAATAATTAATCCAAGTCAATCACAACTAAGTCATTATCCTGAACAACTTCCACTAGGGTTAGTTTCAACCCCTATATTTTCAATCAACCATTAATCAGTCACTAATATGACCATCTACCACTAGGGTTAGTTTTCAAATCCTATATTTTTGAGCAATCATTAGACTCAACTAAAAATTCAAATTTCAACAATCTCTTCACAAATCTCAAGTTATCATATAGTCAACACTCATAAGAGATTTCTACGTCAACTAAGTTCACATTAGGGGAGTTTTGAGGTTGAAAATGGGCCTCAAAAGGAAATTATAAAATCATAGTGAAAATAATATATTAATATTAGATTACAACATCAAGTTTTAGAGAGAAAAAAAAGAAAAAATATTTTTTCAACTCGTATTTTCAACTTATCTCCCTATGGGCTTACTCAAATTTTGAGAGGAAATACTTGTTGGATGCATAATTTGATTCATCATCTAAGGAGTACCCATGTTGCATACTTTTGATGGACCCTTCTACATGAAAAATCAAAATACATGAAAAACGTGAATGCAATCACATTTTTTCATGTATTTCTCATTTTTCTTGTAGCACAATCCATCGAAAGTATGCAAAATGGGTAATACTTGGATGAGGAATTCAATTTTGCATCCAACGAGTATTCCCGCTCGAAATTTGAGTAAAATCTTAGGGAGATAAGTTGAAAATAAGAGTTGAAAAAGTAGTTTTATTATTTTTTAATCTTTTTACTCCAAAAATGGTGAATCATCCCCCATGGTTGACATCATCATCTTGAATCCTATTGGTTCTTATAAAGTTTATTTTGGTTGTACATTTTTCTTAGGAGGCCCATTTTAGACCTCAAATTCCACTAATGACTCCAAAACCCTAGAATTCCATTTTCACAAATTTAACAATTTTACACAGATCTCAAATCATCATATTTCAAAGATTTTACTTTAACTAAGGTTTAAATCCAAAACCCTAGAATTCCACAATCTCAACAATCATTCAAATATTTCACACTAGACAAAGTTACTACTAAGATTTAACTCCAATACCCTAGATTTTCATTTTCCAGCAATCATTTTAAGTTTCAGATCATTATATCAGACATACTAGACAATTTAACTCTACTAAGGTTTAGCTATAACAAACTTAGATTTCCAAATATCATCATGCTAGAATCTCATACAAGGACTTCCATTAAATCCTAAAACAAGGTCTTCCATTAAATCCTAAAATAAGGACTTCCATTAAGTCCTAAGACTTATGACCATCAATAATTAGGTCAACATACATATCTAGGAATTCATAACCATATATAAGCATATCATATGTCCAACAACCTTAATACATGTAACCTAGACCAACCTAGGATTTCAACCAAAAGGACATATCCATATAAGCCTAGATTTCATCATCATGCAAATGCATTTCATATCACATGTTAGTCAAACACAACTTCACAAATATCAATAAGAGTTAGACTCACAATCATCTTGATTACACTAGGGTTTGATTAGGCAAACAGACACATACCAGGGAAATCATTTCTAATAAAATATAAGGATATTTCTCACATATTACACCAAACCCTAATGAGCTAGGGTTCTAATGCAGAAACATAGAAAACCCTATACTACCAAAACTTCAAAGGGTTCGATATTTCAGATCTTATCATTCAACCCTAACAAGTTAGGATTTCCCGATCATACTAAAATCTCAAACATGACATCATCAATAAAACTTTGACTAGCATTTCATAACATCCCTAAGAAGTTTGGGGTTTTAGACATTCACAATAACATACCCTTCAGTTAGGGTTTTCCCGAACTTGTCTAAGTTTCTACATAGTCAATCAAGAATATGAGTGGGGTGGGTAGATTTATCAAGAGATGAATCACCCAAACAAGAATCACTAAGATTCAATATAACTAGTCATAAAAAAGTTAGTAATAGATCATTAAATGAATAATCCTTTCAATCAATGTATCAAAGCATACCTTTGTTTCTTGACTAACCTTGTCTTGAGAGATCCACCTTCTTGCAGATTGTTTCCTAATCAAGAAAATAGGGAGAAAGGTGATTAGTATTTAATATAATAAAAAATAAATTAATACATAAACCCACAACTGAAAATACACGATATAATTATCTTTGGGAGTTGTTGGGGGCTCCTCACAAAGCTTGAGGGAAACCTACAAACTTAAAAACAATATAAAAATGTATTTTCAAAATATGTTAAAAACCTATAAATTCTAAAACATATACAACAAGATATATAAAGCTACAAGCAAATGACTTAATAGTGTAAGTCCCTAATGTTGGGTTCTTCAGGCTTGAATTTATTTGAGTCTCCTTCTACAACAAGGTTGTCTTGATCTCGTCCTCTCTTCTTATTCTTTGGATTCTCAGGACAATCACTTTTGTAGTGGCCCTTCTTATGACATTGATAAAACTCTATCTTGGACATGTCAAATTTCATCCTTGGTCCCTTCGATCTTTTTCATTTATGATGATAAACATAAGAATTTGATACTCCTTCAAAGTTGGCAACCATTGAGATCATTAATTGTTCTTAACTACAAGTAGTCCATAATTCTTCAAAGTTGGGATCTACCTTCCAACTGTTGAGACCTGCAACAAATGCACCCTAAGAGGGAGGCAATCCAAATAGAGTAGTGATCACAATTTATTTGTCAAGAAAAAATTCATCGATAGCCAAGAGATCATCCCTGAGTCTAGCTATCTTCACAAAGAAGGTTGCCACAATATCTTCTTTAGTCATCTTTGTAGTCCTCAACACATTCTTCAAACTTGCTACTTGACCAATGTTCTTAATAGTGAACAACTTCGACAAGGCTTCATACATCTCTTGAGCATGATCGATGTTAGCTACGAATGGGAAAATGTTGTATTTTATCCCTTCTATCATCAGATTCATAGCCACCAATTCTAAATCCCTAAACTTCTCTTTGTGAGCATCATTGGCTTCTTCTATAGGCTTCTTTACATTTCCTTTTACCAAATCCGGCACCTTGTTCTTCTCAAGGATTAGGTCAATCCTCTTCTTCCAGGATATGCAGTTAGATGCTCCTTAAAATTTGTTCTCCCCATTAATTTAGTTAGATATCCTCCTTGAACATGATAGATTCCTTCCCTGAGATAGTAACTATGAATGGATCAAGTGCTTAAGACTACCTTTTTCTTCCTTTTTCACTAAAGCTATGATATCATGTTAGAAAATCAGAAAGGCAACAAATATTTTCTTGATATTTATAATTACTTGTGATGTTTCTTATTATTACCATTCTTTATAAAATAATAGACACTAGTTGTAGACACATGCCATGGAAAATCCATCCTTGAGGGGAAAACCCAGTCAAGATAATTATTCCTTTCAATAGTATTCTTTGAGACTCTTCACCCTAGACAAAGACCAGACCTTCCCTCCACACCAAGTCAACCTCCCAGAATTTCAACCTCTTCACAACAACTTCGACTAAGCAATAACTTACGACAACTGGAAGCTTCCGACAACTGTGAAACTTGGAAGACTTCAATATCCCAATCTAGGGTACGAAATAGAGAGAGAGACACACAAAAATTTTGATTTTCCTTGTCTCCTTAGACTTCCCCAAACTCACACTCCCTTCGGCTTCCCAGAAACATACTTTTCTAGCTAGAAGAGAACTTCGCACTTCCGGCCAGCAACAAGATATTTTCGTATTTCTTCTCAGCTACAAGAGAACTTCTCACTTCTTCCCAGCAACAAGATATTTTCGTACTTCTTCCCAGATACAATATAATTCAAATTTGATGAGAGAGTTATGCTCCAAATGAATTCGATGACCTTCCTTTTATAGGATTCTTATGGGGTCAAATATGGTCTTTAGGTCGGCTTGATCTTCCCTTAGGTCAATGTGGTGTGGAGGTTACATAATTCATATTTGACTCAATACATAACCTTTTTACATGATTCAAATGCCCAAGAAGGGTCTCTTTAAATGTACAACAACTCTATAGACTCAAAATAAATCCTAGAAGTCCTCAATGGGGACTTTGACCTCAAACACGGTGACCCAAGCATGAAACCCATGCTTTAATAAGTCACAATAATAATAATTCTATTCTTTATTCTTTTGACAAGTACATTACATGATGACTTAAGTACATTATTGAAGATCGAACATAGTTACATTTTTCAACATGGGGCACATTAAAGCACACTACCTTTGGTGTTTTGTTTGGGGGAACTCGTGTCCTCATGGTAACACTACC
This sequence comes from Pinus taeda, assembly GCA_000404065.3. Taxonomy (NCBI): domain Eukaryota; kingdom Viridiplantae; phylum Streptophyta; class Pinopsida; order Pinales; family Pinaceae; genus Pinus; species Pinus taeda. The sequence goes on along the minus strand of APFE030114296.1, from coordinate 60,963 downwards.
TATTAAGGTTTATACACAATTATTGGAACAATGACAGTTCCCCTTTCAGGATGTAATCAATTAGTTTATGTCTCCCTAACTTTCAACTCTTGTGATTTTGGTGGACCGTCTATAGGACCTTCAGTTTCCATTCCTATTTTTCACATTAGAAAGGGGTCTAAATGGGTATCTATTATCCCTCCATGTAGAATTTACATGCCTAATATAGGGTTTCCTTTTGGTTGGAATTTCTAGCCTGGTACTAGCCATAAGGCCAACACAAGTTATGGCCCAGGAGGTAGTAATGTATTTGGGGTAGTCAAATGAGTAGTCACATATAGCATGGGGGGAATTCAAATGTTTTCAATTGGGAATATTGGTTTAAGTTTGTTTACATGGTTTCCATTTTTGACAACATTGAACTTTCCCAGTGTGTCTCATTTGATAAATGATCTAATATGGCATCACCTAACATGACCAACCATCACAATAATATTGCATTGAATATTTCCAATTTAAAGGAAAATCTAGAGAAGCTACAACCAACCATAAATGACCTTCCATCTATGGTGTTCATCTGATTCCCTGAATATGATAGTGTGTCATTGCAACTTTCCTAATGCACTAGGACAAAAATTAAAACATACTAAGACATAACACTTATTCTGACATGTCTGATCACATTCATGAGTGGAGGAGGTGATGATGCCTAATTAGAGCCAAAATACTTGATCACTTGTTGCTTTATTAGTTTTTTAAATCCTTATTAGCATGGCCAACTATGTTGTCTTATCAAGAGCACTTACCAAGAATCAAGTCATTCTTAAAGCACAAAAACTAGACTTGATTTACTCGTAGTCTAGGATGTTTTATGAAATTACTTCAAATGCTAATCAATAAAATGCCAATGGTTTGAAATTCATTCCTAGACCACATATTGGTGTTGTGATTGGTTTCATTGGAATTATTACAATCAATAAAGTGATATTTTTATTGGGACCACTGTCAATGTATAACAACCTACTAGTGATTATGTAGTATTCATAGAATATTCCAAACCCTTCTATAGCTTCTGATATATTCAAATCCACAAACTTAAGTGCTAATCCATAATCTATAGGGAATAATAATAATAATAACGAGAAAAAAAAATACTCCGAGGAAAGGGACCATTATGAAAAAATGCTACTAGGGGCACCAAGTAGAAGAAGAACCTCAAGTATCCTTACAAGATTTACCAAGTTGACCATCTTACTCATCGATTCCCCCATATGGAGAACATTCAACGTTTTGTGCATTAACGGGGACTTTCATTACAATGTACCATTTTAATGAATCCTTTCCCTCCATAGTAGCAACAAATTATTGTTGTGAATCATACACCCCTACAAGTGGAAGTCAAGGAGTGTTGGGATGGGGTCTCTGGGGTCAAATTTTGTCAGTTAAGTTAATATTTTTAATAGTTTTTGTGAAAGAATGTAAAGTCTTCGCTAAACGTGGAAGCAAAGCAAGAAGCTAAGTAAGAATCAAAGGGGCATTAGTCCCTTATATGGGTAGATGATAGGATGGGTTTGAGACTCACCCATGGTCCGCGGGCGAGGGTATTGTAATGGAAAGGTTATATATAGTTGAGTTTTAGCGAGTCTTAGTGGATAACTTTTGGAAAAGAATTATTGTAAGGGAAAGGTGCTAAGGCAGGAAAATTATGTTTCCTATACTTAGGCGGAAGGCTCCTGCAGCTGAGTGTGCGGAGACCTTGGTAAGTCCGTAGCTGAGTGTGCGGGACCCTACAACTGGGTGCGCAAGGATAAGAAGTCTGTATTTGAATGTTTACATCTTAATAAAGACTGTTTTGAGCTGATTCTTTGCATTTGTGCCTTGTTTATTTACTTTTGTTTAAGTTTATGTATCTTCGCTCTGTCGTTTGTTTATGTGAATTAATGCTTAATTTCTACGCGAAACAGATATATCTGTAATGTTTCTGCATGCTAAGTATAGTTAACTACCTTCATGGAGATGGATAAGTCATTGGATAGATCTTCTTTAGTCAAATGTTTGGAAAGGGTAGATCTGCACAACGACATATCTAGGCTATAAAGGCTTCAAGATATATAGTTTATTGTGCGAAAGTAGTAAATCTATATCATTTATGCATGTTAAGTGCAATCAAGTACCTTCGCGAAGATCAAAAAGTTTATTCGATAGAGTTGCAGTAGTCAACAGTTGGAAGGAACAGATCTACGCGAAGGCATATCTAAGCTATAAGAACCTTAGGAAGACCATCAAACAGGCCTTTGGATGCAAAAAATTGGTTCTAACATCCCCCAATACTGCTTTGGTGAGACTACAACTAACACTATGTAGGTTGTTGCTGAAAGGGCCAATAGTTATGGTTTTGTTGGTTAGCGTGAATAAATCTGAACTTGGGTTAGGCCCCCTTAAGCCAGCAAATGGTTCCGTTGCCAGGACCGGGATCAATTTGAGGGATGTGTGATGTTGAATAAGTGGTTCCCTACTAAGAAAAAATTTGAGAAGTGGCTCAATCAAAAGGAACATGTGTTTGCAGCTCAGGAGAATAGAAATACACGAGTATCCAAGGAGTAGTGGTTGAGCATATACCTCTACTAAGACGAAAGCATAAACTTTTTCTGTTTCTTCCCGTGCGAATTGCACTTGCGGCTTTCTAGATTGGCGGACAGTCAGGGTATGTGGAGAATTGACGACCCTATTGTGTGGAATATAGAGTTGGTGATGCGCTTAGAAGCTTCAGAAAAAAAACATTGCACAAGCCTTTGATCACTGGATTGATTGAACACTCGGAGGATTTGTGATTGAGTTGGTCGATACAACTGTCAGTTACAATGAAGCAGAGTGTAGGCTCTTCAAAGGACTGCGAGGTAAGTATTTAAAATCTCTGAAAACTTGGACTAAGGTGTTGTTGTGTGAAAAATGGGTTATTCCATTACCTTGATGTTCAGGACTACGCGAAGCGGAAAACCTTTCAGAAGGAATGAAGAGGTATTGGGATCCTCTTCAATAGACGATGAATGAACAATTCTGAATACATTTCAAAGTGCGTTGCAATCGGTAAGTTAGGGTATCCCGCAGATACCTCATCAATCCACTCCACCTCCACCTCCACCTCCACTGCATACACCTACACCTTCACCTCCACTGCATACACTTACACCTTCACCTCCACCTCTGCCTCCACCTCCACCATTCAACATGGTGAACGCAATGAATATGTCGATCTTCAAAGGGGTAGGAAAGACCCCAAATAGTTCTGGTTTATTGCAGATGCTGTGTGGACAGTGCAACAGATAACTAATGATAATCTAAAGAAAGTGCAACTGGTCATAGTGTTGCAAGATAGAGCGCTGACCTGGTATATCAAGTACTGTTAAGATCACGCTGTCGCGACGTTGGCAGATACTCAACAAGCGTTGAACCACGAGTTTAAGAAGCCTAAATATTAGGCGTAGTCTATTAAAAAGTTTAAGGAGAAAAAACAAGCGGTGAATGAATCCTCGTGGGATTTAGATCAGAGGCTAAAATGCCTAATCCGACAGACTAGTATGAACATCACAGACAAAAAACACAAAGACTGGTATATTGCTTCGTTGTTACCCCACTTAAGATTACCATTATCACAATAGAAGATCACAATGCAAGCATAAGCTATGGAGATTGCGATGAGGTTAGAAGCCTCACCAATACAAGATACAAACATTGGGGTACAACATATTCACTCACAATTGGAAAGTTTGCACATGGAGTTGCAAATCCTAAAGAAGGGAAAGGAAGCCCAGCCTGAGGTGCATGCTGAAGTTTGGTGCTTAAAATACAAGGGTCATGGGAAGGATAAGGACCATTGCCCAATTTATCATAATTATCTTATTGGGGGGGGGGGCTATCCCCCTGAAGCCAGAAAATACTGCTGGGCCGAGTGCAGGAGCAACGTGGTGGTGCGTTATTTGTCAGGTTAGAGGACATCATGCGACGAACAACTGTCATCTACTACATAAGTTTGTACAGACCCCTCAGTAGTTGTTATATAATTTATGAAAATATGTAGGTCATGATGAGCGCCAATGTCGAAGTTATGAATTAATGATGGATAGAACCCCTAGCTACCAAATGCAGGCAGAAACTTAGCCTCAAGGACAGGGCGTGGGTGCAACATGTAGAGGATTCCAAGGTCGTGGAAGAGGAAGAGGAGGGGTTGGCAAAGGTTGCGACCAAGTTATTTGTTATAACTGTGGCAAAGCTAGAAATTTTGCACGCGAATGTCAAAAACAAACACATTTGTCTTGTCAATATTGTAGATAGTTCAACCACATGATAGAAGATTGCCTGATCCTTATAGAAAAGATGCAAGAAAAGAAGACACAAACTGAATAACCTACACAAAATATCTAGATGATGAGGGTAGAACCTCACGAATAAGATCACAATGTTAATATAATAACACGTAGTGGTATGGCCACAGGAGAAGATAAGGGGAACTAGACATAGACCGAAGGATGGGTGCACAAGGTCGTTGAAAAGGAAGTTGGGTTTGACTTCAACCAGGCTAAAGAAAATTTTATGGAGGCCAAAAATAATTTTACTGAAGCTTCTACATCTGGAAATCAAGAGAAATCGGCTGAGAATAGTGAAGTGCAAGATGTGAAGCCTTTGTTGTTAGCCACTTTCCTGAAGACCTATATGAAGTTGTTGCGTGATAAGAAGGCAATAGAAGGGCTGCAAGAGCTAATAGAAAATTTTGTGGGTAAGATTAAGGTTCCTTTAGAACAACGCACTGTGAGGAAACTAGGTAAGCATAATAAGCAGACAGGGAGAGAGATGAGGCTGATCGTGCAGATAGGGGAATACAAAATGGACCAAGTCATCCTAGATTTAGGTTTTGATGCGAACGTACTACCTAAGCAGACATGGGAAATGATGGAGAGACCTGCACTGCAATGGTCGACTGTACATCTACGCATGGATAATCAACAGAAGATTATTCCTATGGGACGCCTGTATGGGGTACCAGTGGACATTGAAGGAGCAAGTGAATTGGATGACTTTGAGGTAATTGAAATAGTAGACAACATAAATCCTTACCCTACAGTACTAGGAATTGATTGGGCCTTCAACATGGATGCGGTGATTAATTTGAAGAAGCAGAAGATGACATTTGAGGGGAAAGCACTTAGGGTTATTGTGCCACTGGACCCTACTGAAGGAGAGTGTTATACTGAACCTGTTCATGATTTTGTGGAGGATGATGATGATCTAGACTAGATATACAAGATAATGATGTGAGACCAAGATTGGATCAACACTACTGCAAATGGATGGATCACATGGGATAGAGATAACTCCTGTACTTCAGATTTAGATGAAGAGCTCGAACACTGGAAGAATAGGTTACATGAGGTCTCTACGCTATGCTGCAATATGATGACCAAATCACTGTGGTGCGTATCCATAGAGGTAAGAAAGATTCTACGCTATGATGGTTTGGATGATGTTAATCTATTTTTGGATGAATTTGAAAAGGAGGTGCCTTAGAAACATCGATTCCAGGCACTAGAATTGGCGTTTCACACTACGCCCATCCTATGGTGGGGTACGCATAAGGAAAGCTTCGCTGACTAGAAGGAATAAAAGCAGATGATGAAACTGAGGTTTGGATATGCTAATACCTAGATGACTAAAAAATATAGTGTGAAGGATGATCCATGCAAACACTTGGCATGGTGGACTAAAGCTTTGGGAGAAGAGCCACAGCCATAATGGGTGCATATCTTCTGTAACACCTTAGATACTATCCCCATGAATTGGTATTGGAAACAGAGCTACGCCATGGAATGACTGAATGGTATATTTTACAGGAAATCTTCCTATTAACTTTCAGCCTTGAGGATGGGTTTGAGTGCATTGATGAAGTGCTCCACAAGATTAAGGCCACTATCTTTAGGAAGCAAGAAGAACCAGTGGAATGGGTACAACAAGACTGGAGTACATAGCTGCGCCATGCGCTGGAATGCTATAATGTGACTGCTAAGAAGAAGAAGATGATCCAAGAAAAATAAACATCTTAGAAACTGAAGGGAAACGTGAGGTAAAGGGACCTTAGATAGAGAACCATGATGTAACAAAGCTGCTGAAAACCCGACAAGTAAATATCAGATCCGATGTGGAGCCTAAGTTCACGAAGATAGGAGACTATTGGGACGAAGATACAGTCGATAAGGTGGTCGAACTGCTGCGCAAATACCAGGATATATTCCCAACAAAGTTCTCGGATTTGAAGGGTATTGTACGAGATCTGGGTGTAATGAAAATTACTTTGAAACCTGATGAAACCATTAATATTATTTAAACAAGTAAATTTCTTTTGATAACATTCGCTCATTTATTAATCATACCTAATTTATCTTATCTCTAGAAATAAAATATTATATTATTGTCTTAATATTATAAAAATAATAATAAGATAAAATTTATTAATATAATTATGACCTAGGTCCTAGAGTCAAATATAGCTGTTATGTAGCCGTTGGAGTCTCTTCTTAGTCTATTTAACTTGCTAGGCCAGATCTGTTTCTTCAGCTTGTCCTGACGATGAACCACACTAGTTGGTTTGAAACACATCGACAAAGGTCTTTTTCATGTGATTTACGCCGAAGCTCTTCTCACAACATCAAGAATCTATTGACACTCCTCATCCCAACAAAAATTTGTATCCTTCTTTAACAGTTTCTCCATTGGCGTGGTTATTTGGGCATAAGACTTGATAAACTTCCTATAGTAGCCTGTGTGGCCCAGGGTTGCATGCAACTGCTTAACATTTTTGGGAGCTTCTAAATTTACAGTCACTACGATCTTCATAGGGTCGACCATCAATCCCTGCTTACATACTACATGGCCTAGAAAAATTCCAAAAGGCACGTAGAAGATACACTTCTTCAAGTTCAGCGCTATCTTGTATCTGTGACATGTATCCAACATGAGGCACAGACTTCAAATGTGGTGTTTTACCAATCCGAACGCAGTCCACTCATCAAAATATAACTCCAGTAATTTATGAATAAACTTGAATGTTGTGATTACTACCCTGGAGAAGATCATGGGTGCATTCTTTAGTCTGATTGGCATTACTGTATGCTAAAAGCATCCCCGCTCTGTCGCGAAGGTTTTCTCACTGCAATCCTTTGACTTGATCTTTATTTGATGGTATCCTGAGAATCCATCAATGAATGAATAAGCTTTGTCTGCTAACATTCTCTAAAACTTCATTTGTAAAAGGTGTGGGAAACGAATTATGCACACATGCATCGTGAAGCTTTTTCAGATCTACACATATTCTGATTTCACCTTGTTGTTTCTTTTCCTAGGCAACCATTGGGCTCACCCAATTGGATTCTTCTACTAGTTCAATAATTCCAGCCTCTAACATTTTGTCCTTTTCTTTATATTTTGGATTGAGCCGTTGCTGCTTCGCATCAGGTTTCAAAGTAATTTTCATTACACCCAGATCTCGTACAATACCCTTCAAATCCAAGAACTTTGTTGGGAATATATCCTGGTGTTTGCGCAGCAGTTCGACCACCTTATCGACTGTATCTTCGTCCCAATAGTCTCCTATCTTCGTGAACTTAGGCTCCGCATCGGATCCAATATTTACTTGTCGGGTTTTCAGCAGCTTTGTTACATCGTGGTTCTCTATCTGAGGTCCCTTGACCTCACGTTTCCCTTCAGTTTCTAAGATGTTTATTTTTCTTGGATCATCTTCTTCTTCTTCAGCAGTCACATTATAGCACTCCAACGCATGGCACAGCTATGTACTCCAGTCTTGTTGTACCCATTCCACTGGTTCTTCTTGCTTCCTAAAGATAGTGACCTTAATCTTGTGGAGCACTTCATCAATGCACTCAAACCCATCCTCAAGGCTGAAAGTTAATAGGAAGATTTCCTGCAAAATATACCATTCAGTCATTCCATGGCGTAGCTCTATTTCCAATACCAATTCATGGGGATAGTATCTAAGGTGTTACAGAAGATATGCACCCATTATGGCTGTGGCTCTTCTCCCAAAGCTTTAGTCCACCATGCCAAGTGTTTGCATGGATCATCCTTCACACTATATTTTTTAGTCATCTGGGTATTAGCATATCCAAACCTTAGTTTCATCATTTGCTTTTATTCCTTCTAGTCAGCGAAGCTTTCCTTATTCGTACCCCACCATCGGATGGGCGTAGTGTGAAACGCCAATTCTAGTGCCTGGAATTGATGTTTCTAAGGCACCTCCTTTTCAAATTCATCCAAAAATAGATTAACATCATCCAAACCATCATAGCGTAGAATATTTCTTACCTCTATGGATACGCACCGCAGTGATTTGGTCATCATATTGCAGCATAGCGTAGAGACCTCATGTAACCTATTCTTCCAGTATTTGAGCTCTTCATCTAAATCTGAAGTACAAGAGTTATCTCTATCCCATGTGATCCATCCATTTGCAGTAGTGTTGATCCAATCTTGGTCTCACATCATTATCTTGTATATCTAGTCTAGATCATCATCATCCTCCACAAAATCATGAACATGTTCAGTATAACACTCTCCTTCAGTAGGGTCCAGTGGCACAATAACCCTAAGTGCTTTCCCCTCAAATGTCATCTTCTGCTTCTTCAAATTAATCACCGCATCCATGTTGAAGGCCCAATCAATTCCTAGTACTGTAGGGTAAGGATTTATGTTGTCTACTATTTCAATTACCACAAAGTCAGCCAATTCACTTGCTCCTTCAATGTCCACTGGTACCCCATACAGGCGTCCCATAGGAATAATCTTCTGTTGATTATCCATGCGTAGATGTACAGTAGACCATTGCAGTGCAGGTCTCTCCATCATTTCCCATGTTTGCTTAGGTAGTACGTTCGCATCAAAACCTAAATCTAGGATGACTTGGTCCATTTTGTATTCCCCTATCTGCGCGGTCAGCCTCATCTCTCTCCCTGTCTACTTATTATGCTTACCTAGTTTCCTCACAGTGCGTTGTTCTGAGGGAACCTTAATCTTACCCGCACAATTTTCTATTAGCTCTTGGAGCCCTTCTACTGCCTTCTTATCACGCAACAACTTCATATAGGTCTTCAGGAAAGTGGCTAACAACAAAGGCTTCACATCTTGCACTTCACTATTCCCAGCTGATTTCTCTTGATTTCCAGATGTAGAATCTTCAGTGAAATTATTTTTGGCCTCCATAAAATTTTCTTGATGTGTTAAAGGACAACATGGTGACTGTGCCCATCATAGTATTTCCAGATTAGAAGAAAGAGTTCCACGTGCATGTAGATGCCTCATGTATTTCATTGGGTACGGTATTGACCCAACCCGACGAAGGTGATATTGATCATCCAATATCATTTGCAAGTAGGAAACTGCCAAAATCCGAAAATAACTATTCCACTACAGAGTGCGAAGGGCTGGCAATGTTCTACGCGCTGCAAAAGTTTCGACATTATTTGTTGGGCACACATTTTAAAACGTACATAGATCACTCTGCTGTCAAGTACCTAGCCAAAAAGTCTATGTTGGGGAGGAAGATCTACAGGTGATGGTTGTTGTTTTAGGAATATGATTTTGAAGTGATTGTGAAGCCCAAACGGTTGAATGCAGGACCAAATCATCTATCCAAGATTGAGACAGGTGAAAAGCCAACTAATTTGGAAGAAGGATTGCCGAATGCACAACTCTTTTATGTGCGCATTGCGGATGATCATTTTGCAGACATTATTTAGTTTCTAACTACTAGTACAACTACGAAAGGGTATTCTACTCAACATAAGAAGGAACTGGTGTTTTGTGCTGCTTATTTTTCTGTGATAGAGGGAAAATTTTATAATATGGGAATAGATGAAATATTGCGCCGATATGTTTCAAAGTTTGAGCATGCTAGTATCCTTGCCGAAGTCCATGGAGGAGTGGTGAGAGGACACTATGCAAGTAGAGCGGTCGTGCAAAAGATTCTGTGCGCAAGGTTATGGTGGCTGTTTTGTCACCGTACCTGTTACCCCTTCTCCCATACATTGGAGGACCTATTCCGGGACTTGTGAGAAGTGACATAACTTGAAAACACTTGCTTTGTATCCCTTAAAGTATGTACTCCATATGCCCTGAAGACACCTTCTACAAAATACCCAAAAATATAGCCCTTTCTCCATTGGCGCTGTTCCACAGTGTATCACTCGCGCCAATGGGAGAAATCCTCCAAAGAGGGCGCGCCAGCTGGCGCTCTGTCTCAGAGTCGCACTAGCGCCAACCAGTTGGGTAAAGTTTTTAACAAACAAACTTCCAAAGGTTCCTTCCACCTTATCCATGAACTGATTCCAGTTTGAGTTGGTTCAGTTGGGCTTCGTATCTCCCCAAGGAGGGAAGTAGTTTTCCACCTCTCATGGAAGCTTCATAATGATAAGGACAATCCCATGAATCAAGTGGATGGTCTTATCTACTCCTCCTACCTCTATATAAGCTTGTTCTTTCCCCTTTGACAAGCTAGTTAGTAATTCTACTTTTCAAGCTCCCAAATCTAAGTCCCAAAGTCTGAGAATTGCTAAGCTCATCTTGCAAGAGGTCTTGTTCATCCCTATGAGGCTAAATCTTTAAGGAGGAGATCCATGTCAAAGTGATCAAGGAGAGAGAGGCTTGTTCCCATCCCCTACAAGCTTTGCAAGGCATGTGTTGCTGATTCACCCATCCAAAGGAGGATTTGACGTCAGAACTTGGTTGTATTTTCTTTTGTTTATCAATAATAATAGACGACTATCATATGGTTCCACTCATGTGTCTTTACTATGATGTTTGAGTTGTATCCTTTCTGACTGATACATAGTTGCATTTCTTAGATTTTATGCTTGTATTTGTCTTGTTCTTTGCATGTGTAGGTGTCTATTCACGAAGATCGTGAGGATTGTGACCAGCTAAAGCGAAAGAACGGAAGCGATGACCCTTCTACGAATATAAGCGTTGGATTCGAGGTAGGCTCTCATCATTGGCCTTTACTTTGCAATTAGGAACCTGTGTGTTAGCGTTGTTTGATTGTTGCTAGACCCCATTTAGGCTAGTCGGATCACCTTTGTCCGCAGAGGGGATTTACCTACACAACAAGTTGGCGACTCCACTGGGGAGTTGGCTTTTGCCTTGTTTGTTTATCTTGTATTGTTGTTTGATTTGTAAACTTTAGATGGAGCCTGAAGTTTGGCCAGATAGCCTTCGAAACTCTATTGCTTTGCATTAGCGAAGTAAATCAACGCTACTTCAGTCCATCTCCGGTTTGGTTTGCAAGCTGAACGACTTGGGACTAGCCTTGTTCCTTGTTTGTTTCCTTGGTTTCTCCCGCTTGTTTTGCTTTCTGGGTTGGATACCTGTGTTGTTTTTGCCTCTTGAGAGTACTTAGGTATTATTGGTTTGGCCTTGGCTCTTTTGTTTTTTATTTTTCCTTAGCAAACTCGACTGGCGCTAGTTTATAGCGTAACAGTCGCGCCAGTTGGCGCAAGTTGCACATTGACAACCCGCGCCAATCCCTGAAAGGCGCTTGTTTCAGCCTGACAATCACGCCAGGCCTGTAAATTTTGAAGTTTGCTTGGTTCTCAATTTTTTGAGCTTTGGTTTTGTCCTAAGTACCTTCAATAGACTACTTTGGTGTGTTGGAGTATGATTTTATTGGTTTTGATCGCTATCCTTTGGGTGTTTGCTTTTTTCTCCCGATTTCGCATTTCTAGCCCTAGGGCATCTAGTGGCCTTATGAATCGAGCCTTCCTAAGGTGTTTCGATCTTTTTTTTGTCCAGTCGGCTCTCTTTCTTGCTCCCTTACACTTGTTTGGTAGTCGTGAATCATTTCGTTGCGTTATTTAGGTGATTTGCTTCGTCTTCATTTGAATTCCGCTCCGTCTCACTTTGAGCCTAGATCACACGGCTCATTGTTGTCTTTGGGACCCTTTTGATTCTTTGGATGTTTGATTTGTGTTTTGAGGAACTGAACGTGTGTGTATTGGTTAGAATTTGTTAGTGTTATTTCTCAAAATCTCTTTAGTGCATTTTTCCATTATTGAAAAAGAAAATCTCTTTTGCTTTGAAACAGTTAATGAAAGTTAGGACTTTTCATTTCGATTAGTGGATTAGCGATCTTAAAAGAAAAGTTTATTGGTTTGCATTAGCTGCATTAGGGAAAATATTTGTTGTTTGTGATCCTTTCGTTTGCATGAAAGCTCTCTAACTCTTTTGTAATTAGCGTTCATCGAATGGAATGACATGTTTTGGCATATAGATTGCATTTAGGGATTTTGAGAAATTACATACGGTAGGACCTGAAAACCGAAACTTAAGTCAAGATCAACTTTAAAATAAATCGAATGAACTTAAAAACGCATTGGAACATAACGCTAACATTCTAGAGGTCTAGGTTAGAGACGTGCTCTGACGTCGTTAAACCTAGTCACTTTTGTTCTCACATTAAGATTGGGTGATTCCTCCTTGTGTGATTCAACTGTGGTCTAGTACGGACTTGTGCTCCCACGTACCGTCGCTTATATATGGGGAGACTCCACTAGGTTATCATCCTTGATCCACAGGAAGCCGTGTCTGCCGCCTTACAGCCCGTAACGCACCGAACACAGCATTTGGGAAGATTGATTGCCGTACGAAAAGTCCTTGGCTTTCATATGATTTCTAAGGTGTATATGCAGTTTTACGGATTGTCTGGTAAACCCCTTGCCTAGTTTCTCCAGAGTAGTCACTTTTTGATCTTTTTCGGACTCCTTAAAAGAAAAGGCTCACTTGAGCATTTGTCACTTCGGGCTCACTAAATATTCAAAGGCAACTAGAGTCATCTTTTGTCCTTTTCTCGACTCTTAAAACATGAAAAGGTCAAGTTGTTTCCTAATGTCTTAAAAATTTATTCGACCACGATTACATTTACCTTGTTAGATCTTGTTTGCGCTAGTTTTGAGTAGGGTCTTTTATCGTTAGCTTGTCTAGGATTTTAGTTTGATTCGATCATCCTGGCGGATCCATCCATCCCGTCTCCCGTCTCGAGTGACCAAGGGTCTCCTTATTCTGCTGCTCCTGAGACACCGGTTTGTGGTGACACTTTCCCTATTATTCCAAGTGTCCAACCGTTGAACTCTCGTGCTCCAGAGGACGAGCTTTACGATTTGTTTTGGAACCCTGTTTAGGAGCCTTCCGAAGAGTATTTTACCTCTACTCCTACTGGTGTTTCAACCCCGATGGCTTCTTCTGATATGGAAGACACATCTCCTGTATCGAGTGGAACACCTGCTATGTCAAGTATTGAGACTCCTATCCCGGCCACATCCCCGGTCATATCTACGCCCTACACTGTTACACCTCTCGGTATTACAGTGCCGGCGCGTTATAGATCTCTGAGGGATGCCATGGGATCTGGGAGTTCCTCTTTTATGTGGGATAATAACATTGTTCCCACTACGGGACCTTTTGTTTCCCAAGTTCACCATACCACTGTCACGTCAGTTCCGACCAATCCGACCATTTGTGTCGCATCGTCGACTCCAGTTGCTAGTGCCGTTACGACATCTTCCATCGTAACTACTGTTTCCGGCCCATCCCGTGGTCCGGTACGTAGTGGTCAATCGGCACATGCTGCCAGAGTTGTTCACCCTGCAAGCAGTGCCCCACCTTCTTCTGATGCCATTTCAGCAGGGGGGGCATATTCTCAGTACTTGCATGCTGTCCAAAATCCAGGCGCGCAAGGCCCCTATTATGACCCTATAGGTCATCATTTGTATACCTCCTTGCCAGCTCAACCCGCGGTTAAGTCTTCGATTCCGTTGACTGTCGCTTGGGGTACTACCAGTTATGGTGGTGGCCAATTCTGTTCGGATCAAGGGCAGCCATCTCAAGGACCCTCATACCAAGGTTAGCCATCCTACACACAGCCTAATTATGGGCAGCAGTATTATGGCCAAACCTATCCAGGGCAACCTGGAGGCTCGCAAGGACAACCCTCCCAGGGATAACCTTCGGCCTCTGGTGGTCCGTCTTTTACATATCTTGGGCAACCTTCTGGAAACCCGGGACAACCTTATGCTCAACAAGGACAACCTGGACTCCAGCAGGGATACACTTCGGGTCAACCCTACGGGAATCCAGGACAACCTTACGCGCAACAAGGACAACCCAGAAACCAGCAAGGCTACCCTTCTGGGCAAGGTGGCCAACCTTACATGCAGCAAGGCCAACTCACTGCTCAGCCTAGTCAGCCATCTGGTCTACAAGGACAACCTTCAGTTGCGCAAGGACAACCAAACACCCAGCAAGTCCAACCTTCTGGGCAAGTAGGTCTGTCTCAGATCCAGCCAGGACAACCTTCTGGCCAGATAGCCCAACCTCAGTCTTCGCAAGGATATCTCTCTGGGCTGGCTCAACTGCGCATGCAGATGGTTCCGACTTCTCAAGCTCAACCCGGTTACCAGCCCCAGAATCGAATTGGTCTCCAGCCACAAGGTGGGTACCAATCCTAACCTTCTTATCAAATGCAGCCTGGTTCCCAGGCTCAATATGGAGCCTAGCAACCATATGGATACCAGCAATCCCAGGGGAAAAATCAATTTGCCCCGTATCAAAATTACCAACAGCCACAGGCCACCCCTTATCAAAATTATCAGCAACCCATTGTTGCTCCTGCAGGACAGTATGGTAACCAATGGGGCACTGGGGGGCAGATCCAGAATCAACCATCCAGTTATGGATATAACCCTTATGGACAAAGTTCCTATGGACAAGGTCCTTTTGGACCTGGTCCGTCCGGACAAGGTCAATGGGGGCAACCAGCAACTGGATGGAACTCTAGCCCTACCTCATATCCACAGATGTCCTTCAACCCACAGCTACCATTTCTAGCAACGTTGGAACTGCTCGATATGTCAAAGTTAACTAATGATCCTATTTTGCATAATCCATAATGGCCACCAGTTCCAACTAAGATACCCGACGATTTTCCCAAATTCGACGGCAAAGCTGGAGAGGATCCTCAAGCCCATGTAATGACTTATCACCTCTGGTGTTCGTCCAATTCATGGCTTGATGATTCGGTTCGGCTTCGCCTGTTTCAAAGGACTCTCACCGACTCCGCTGCTAAATGGTACATTGAATTGACCCGTGCGTCTTTTCAAGATTTTAATTCATTGGCAATGGCATTCCTCACTCATTTTCAGCTACCCATTCAGTACGAGACGAGAACCCATCTCCTTACGTCTCTCAAGCAGGACACGGCTACGCACATCTCTGATCATATACATGAATGGAGAAGGCGTCGTCGGTTGATCAAGTTTTGGATTCCTGATCAACTCCTCACCGATTGATTCACAGCTTCCTTTGTCCCTAAGATCGCACGGGACATTGCTATGGGAGCCTGTGTGACTGAAGAGCAAGCTATCACGCGTGCCCAGTACCTTCACTTAGTTTATTCTCAGTCAGGTACTTTATATGAGTATTTGCCTGATGCCCCGAGACCCGGTACATCCAAGGCTCCACCAAAGCCATCTGTTGATGGAGTTATTGGCTCTGTAAATCCGTCGTCCAAAAAATCATCCTTGAACCCTGGGAAGCAAAAATCGAATGCTTCTAACGAAAAGACTTCTCAGGGTGGTTCAAATTCTGGAAGTACTTCCAAGGTTAACGCCGTCTAGTCCACCACGGTGAGTAAGGCCTCGAAAGGAAAGAAAAAGGGCAAAGCAAGGAATAAGTCTGAGCAACCTAAACAGGATTCCTCCAAACCTCCATCCGAGGAAGGAGCTAAGCGCAAACCCAAGTATCCTTGTCTCATCTGTGATGAGGATCACTACACCAAAGATTTCCCAAGGCGATCTGAGGTTAGTTGTTTGCTGAAAGGCGCTCCTGGGATTCCTGCGGTTCTTAAAGAACCTTTCCCCTCTCAAAAGACTCAAATGGTGGCATATCCATCTTCGTCTTCTTCTCCATTTGGTTCCCAAGTCTTCATGGCTGGATCCATTCCCATTCATGCAACGACTCGAACAAAGGAGTATCCGTTGTTCGCCGGGAAGGAGCCCGAGGTTCCCTCAAGCACTCCTTCGTCCAACTCTGGTCTGCTCCATATCGAGAGACCAAGTACTGAGACGACCATCCGACCCCCTCCCAAAGGAGTACTCAGCAGATCATCTTACAACCCACATTCTCGTGTTGCTCAGCACTACAGCATAGTTGAGGACTTAGCGCAGGCTCCATTGGCTATGTCCACCTTAGAGGTTCTCCAGAGCTGCCCCGCTTAGAGGAAGTCCCTGCTATCGGCCATCGGTGGCATCGACCCGGCAGATTCGGATTTGATCACCTTTGATCTCGAGAGAGCCATGTCCCAAGGCTGCCTCATCAGATCGCTTTTCTCGTACAAGTCATCATCAATTCAAAAAGGATCCATCGTACAGTTATTGATGAGGGCGCGTCAACTTGCATCATGTCTATTGCTTGTTGGAAAGTAATTGGGTATCCCACTTTGAGCCAGTCTCCCACGACGTTGGAAGCCTTTGATGGGAGAGAATCTCGTCCCTATGGTATTCTTCAACGATTGCCGATCACTTTAGAAGGGAAAACCATTGAATTAGAAGTTGAGGTCGTTGACGCAAATCTTACTTACAACCTCCTTTTGGGCCGGAGTTGGACGTATGCCATGCGTGTCGTGGCTTCATCCCTCTTCCGTGTCATCCGTTTCCCTCACCAAGGGAAAATTGTCACGGTAGACCAGCTCTCCTTCTTCGCTTCTTCTTATAAAGGAAATGTGCCTTTCGTGGAGCATACCTCCATCCCTTTTGAGAGTGTGGGAGCCGGGCTCTTCAGAGATCCTGCCCTCATGGGTGTTTTCTCACTCCCACCTCCCAACCTCACCTCTATCAATATGATTTCGGTTCGTTCTGATCCCTGGGTCCTTCCCCCCATCGACGAGATAGAATAATGGGGCGAGGAGATGCCGTTGAGTCCTGCCGAGCTCAACTACATCGAAATCGCTGCTGTATCGGCTCCTCCTGCTGAATCTGCTTCTTTAAGCAGAGCTCTTGACTCATACGACTATTCCCCTTGGCTTGGAGAATGTGCCTCCTCGGATCCATTAAAGGAAATATTTCCTTTCGACGAAGCCATCATGGAGACCATGTCTCTCGAGGAACCCATGTGGTTCAATCTTCATCACCGTTCCTCATTTCTCCCTACCCTTCAGGAAACGTTGGCTTGTCTCGAGCGGTTTGCTCCATGTCTCTCGAGGAACCCATGTGGTTCAATCTTCATCACCGTTCCTCATTTCTCCCTACCCTTCGGGAAACGTTGGCTTGTCTCGAGCGGTTTGCTCCATGTCTCCCTTCACAACCTCTTCAGACGCCTATTCAGGTATATCAAGTATCGTCTGAAGGGAATTTGTGGAACATCACGCAGACCCAACCTATCGACATCTCTGTCAAACGAGGGATTGTCGAGAACATCTATATAGGAGTCACTTGCACTCTTGAGGAAATTCAAATCTATATAGCTCTTTTTCGCGAGTTCCGTGACGTCTTTGCATGGTCTTATGAAGAGATGCCCAGCATTGATCCAAACATTGTAGTGCATGAGATACCTACGTATCCAGGAGCCAAACCTGTTCGTCAGCATTTACGCCCTGTGCACCCCCGCAAGGCTGCAGCTATCAAAGAGGAAGTTGAAAAACTTCTTAAAGTTGGTTTCATTTACCCTATCCCACTCACAGATTGGGTCTCTAACATTGTCCCTATGGATAAAAAACAGGTTACTATTCGCGTCTGTGTTGATTATCATGATATTAACCGAGCCTGCTCGAAAGATAACTACCCCACACCTTTCATTGACCAGCTCATTGATGAGTGTGTTGGGAGTGCGATATATTCGTTTATGGATGGCCTTTCTGGCTACAACCAGATTAATATCGCGCCCGCTGATCAACACAAGATGGGCTTTATCTGTCTGTGGGGTACTTTCGCTTACAAAAATCTCCCTTTCGGTCTCAAGAATGCCGGTGCCACTTTTCAACGTGCGATGTCTTACGCATTTCATGATACCCGGCACATCGTACAACCTTATCTGGATGACCTTCCTGCTCATTCGGCTAAGCGCCAAGACCATCCGTCACATCTCCGCGAGATTTTTCTCCGCTGTCGACACTAAAATATCCGACTTAATCCGCATAAATGCATCTTCTGCGTAGAATCTGGTCGACTTCTCAGGTTTATCGTCTCCCGAGAGGGCATCTGCTTGGATCCCCTTAAAGTTGAAGCGATTTTGAATCTTCCTCCCCCTGCTTCTTTGCGGCAACTGCAGAATTTGCAGGGTAAAGCAAATTTCTTACGACGATTTATCCCGAATTATGCCGAGGTGGCAAAAGGTTTCACGCGGTTACTCAAGGGCGACACCCCGTTTCGATGGGATGCCATAGCTGAGGAGTCTTTTTCACATCTTAAAACTCTCCTCGTTTCCGCCCCTTTGTTGCGGTCTCCGAATTATCATTGCGATTACACGTTGTATTTGGCCACGGCTGACACCACCATCGGCATGGTTCTGGTTCAGGATGACGATGATGGCACTGAACACGTTATCTACTACCTTAGCCGCAATTTGTTAGATACGGAATCTCGATATGCTTATGTCGAGAATTTGGCCCTCGCTGCTGTTTGCGCTGTTCAATGCTTCCATCATTACATCTTGCTGCATACCATGACAGTGATCTCCGATTGCAACCCTATGACCTATATTCTGTCACGCCAGTTGCTGGGGGGCAAATACTCGAAGTGGATAGTCATCCTCCAAGAGTTTGAATTGGAATTTACTGCTGCCAAGTCTAAGAAATCACTCGTCTTCGCTGAGCTGTTGTGTTCTTTGCCATCCACCGCCGCCTCCTCTCAGTTAGAGGATTCCATTCCAGACGAAACTCTCTTCCTCATTAGCACCCTCGATCCCTGGTACGGGGATATTATTCTCTACTTGCGGACATCCTCCTTCTATCCCGAGACCTCTAAGGATGCTCGCCGATGGATCTGACATCAAGCCCAACCATATCGCATCGTTGGGGACAGCCTGTACCGTCTCGGTGTTGATTATGTTCTTCACCGATGTTTGACTTTCGAAGAAGCCGAGAGAGTTCTGAATGACTGCCATTCTGGTGCGTGTGGCAGTCACATGTCTGGATATGCCACCGCACAGAAAATCCTCCGTGCCGGCTATTTTTGGCCCTCCATTTTCAAGGATTTCATTCTTGCTGTCCGTTCGTGTCATGAATGCCAGATTTACCAACGGAAGATGCGTGCACCCCCTGCTCCACTGCACCCCGTTGTAACCGTTGGCCCTTTTGCCAAATGGGGCATTGATTATGTGACCTGTAACCCTCGCTCGGCCTGGTGGCATGGGTACATCATCGTTGCTGTTGATTATTTCACGAAATGGGCCAAGGCGATGCCTACATTGTCAGAAGACGGTCACACTGTGATGCAATTTTTATTCAACCATGTTATTTCGCAGTTCGGAGTACCCCAAGCCATCGTCATTGATCACGGAAAACATTTTCGTAATCACATGATGACCGAGTTAACAACCCAATTGGGCCTTAGGCATGATAGTTCGACCCCGTACTATCCTCAGGAAAACGGTCAAGTGGAAGCCGTGAACAAGGTTTTGGTCACGATGCTTCAAAGAACTGTTGGCATGCATAAGTCTAATTGGAATCTGATGTTGTTCTCTGCTTTGTGGGCCTAGCGTACCTCCGTGAAGGATGCCACTATTTCACTCCTTTTCAGTTAGTTTACGGACTGGAGGCGACCCTTCCTATTGAGTGTGAGATTCCTTCATTAAAGATAGCCATCGAGTTGCTCCCTGATACTACTCCAGTAGAAGAGCATCTTCTTTACTTAGAACGACTGGATGAGACTCGTCGTCTAGCCTCCTTAGCTGTTGAAGCTCAGAATAAGCGAGTGAAAACTCACTTCAGTAATACTGTTAACCCCTGCTCTTTCATTGAGGGAGACTTAGTACTACTCTATGATCAAGCTAACGATAAGATGGGGGCAGGAAAACTCGAGCCTATGTGGCACGAGCCCTATATTGTGAAAAGAGTTTTGCAAAAAGGCGCCTATGAGCTTATTGATTATGAAGGTAATCCTTTGGATAGGCCCCGAAATGGGCTTTATCTTAAAAAATATTACGCATGAGTCCAGGCACTCTCTTTTTGTGCATACGTATGCTTTCAACAGTGTGTTGTGTGTGCATGTTTTTTATATTTTTATCTTGGTATGTCGGCGTGATTGCCGCTTATTGTGTCTTTTGCTTCTTGAACAGATGTCTGGATCGCCTTATGTTGGTTTCGCTGATGATGCTTCCTGCAGTACACATAGCTTTTCGTCTGCGGCATGGGTGATCTACGATCCTCATGGTGAGTTAGTAGACATTCAAGGGGTTTGTCTAGGTTGTACAACGAACAATGTTGCTGAATATAGTGCTGTGATTGAATTATTAACTGAGGCGATTAACTTCGGCATTCGCACATTGATTGTGAACTTGGACTCTCAACTTGTAGTCCACCAACTCAACGGTGCATAACATGTGATTCAACATAATACAAGAAGCATAAAGTACAATAAACCATAAAACATATGTATATATATATGTGTGTGTGTGTGTGTGTCTAGAATGTTTGCACCCCGTGCATCATCAAAAAATAATACATGTTTGTCTGAATACATCCGGAGACAACATGTCTCTCAAAAAATATGCATGAAAAGAAAATCCTAGATATCTAGTCTCGGTGGTGCTCATGGTAACACGTCACCGCTCGCACTAGACGCCTCAGGAGCCGGTGGATGCGAGTTGGCACCCCTACTGTGTGCCTCTGGTACACTAGCGGGACATCCGCTAGCCGAGCATAATCTGGGATCCCTCGAGTGATAGCCTCAAGGTTCTGGATAAGCTCCCCTCTATCACTGCCCTCCTCCTCAGGATCTGCTCCTTCTGCTGCTGCTACTGGATGTCTCCTCGCAACGGGAGACAGGCCAGCTGGACGCTCTGGGCCAACATCTGCATATGCATATACAGGTCGTTAGGACAAGCATGTACTAACAAAAAAAAAATCATAAAAATACAAAATCAAAAAATGAGGACGTACCAATCTCCTCGTCCCAATCCTCTCCATCCGGAAGGGGAAGGTCAGGGTCTCCAGTGAAGTCTGTCCCCGCATACGACCAGTCTTCCACCATGATCAGTTGGCGGCGAAGCCACCAGAAGAACTCCAGTCTGAAGGACATCTGTTAGCCGCCACCACCCCTCGGCATCAGGGCTGCCCATCGAGCCATCTTCGGCTCTCGAGGTGCTGGGTCTGCCACAAAGGCCCCTTGGCCCTGGAAGCTTGGCACACGTTCTAAGAAGAACGTCACCAAGATGGAACCGTACCCGAACTGTTGCAGCTTGCCCCGCTTGGCCTTTGTCAGCTGCCTCTTCATATTGGTCGTCACAGCTGACGCCCAATTGAAGACTGTCGGGCTAAGGCACTCCATCGCTAATAGCAGGTGGTTCTTTGTAGCTTCGTGGGGCGCTTGTGCCCCCGCAACTTGTGTAAAAGTGAATAGCAATGCCCGCAGTGTCAAGTCCTGAACGGTGGGGATATCCACCTTCGAACTGCCCTGCCCATATTTTGCCTCTGGGCAAATCCAAGCCTTCACCTCATCCATCTTTTCTCCAGATGGCCTGCTCCCAGTCAATCGAGGCATCGGCCCTCGTCGTGACAATCCAGTCAAGAAGTAGACATTCGATATGTCCAACTCTAGTACCTGATCCCGTATCCGGAACACCTGTTCCTCTACGTCCCACAAGTCAATCAAGTACTGTAGGAGCTCTGGCTGAGCTCGTAAATAAGATAGCATGAAGTATTTCTTGAGCCCACATGCTCTAAGAGCTTCCATGCAATCTTCATCAGCTAGGGCCAATGTGTCCACTTGGTCATGTTCCCATTCCTTCCATACAATCACCATTTTTGCGGATTACCCTGCAAAAAAAAGTCAAAATGATGCATTAGATTCTCATGTAACTTGAAATTGCAAAAAAATGGGGTTTGGATTTGTTAAATTGACCAAAAAATGTGCACGGCTGTTGGCATGACTGTTTCTAAAATAGTCGCGTCCATGGGTGCGCGCCCTATGGGAAACTTGCCCCATTGGCGCGGGTCTGTGCCCGAAACCCGCGCCAATGGGCGCAACCCCTAAAACGAAAATTCCCCCCATAGGAAATTAAAATGCAATTAAAAACAAAATCCAAACGGATGAAAATGAAGCTAAGGACAAGACTGCTTACCTGGCACTGACGGCGCTCGAAATGGTCCACTGGATTGGCCGCAATCGTCAACTGCAGATCGCACTCCAAAAAGCCCTAATGTCGCTCTCCAAAGGTAAAAAGTGAAAAGTAATTTTTATTTTACCATTTTCACCTTTTTATAGCTTTTTGACCCTAATTAGGCTTTAAAAGGTCATTTTTATAAATATTTGTGTCGCAAATGGGTTTTACGCCGATTTTTTGTGCAGCGACAGGTGTTCATGCAGCTTTCATGGCGAAACGAGTTGTATTTTATACTTTTTCGGACTCGGTAAATACATGAAAAAGTCACTTTGGAGTCATCTTTTGCTCTTTTCTGACTCCCTAAATGTGAAAAGAATGCCAAGTTGGTCCTCTCGACTCATTAAATGGACATGAGAGGCGGTCGTCTTTAAACCCTTTTCCGGCCGTTTAAAAATGAAAAGATCGTTGGACCCTTATCGTTTTCGGTTCGTTAAAGGTCACGAAGTGATGTGGTTTTGATCGCTTTTTTACTTTTTCAGATCAAAGTCACCATTATGAAAAGTACTCCTCAATCGTAATGATCGGACGGTTCTTTCGAGTATTGTTTTATACTTTTTCGGGATCGAGAGACACAACTTTACGAAAAAGGACACCCCTGGAGTTTCCTTTTCGCTATCTTTTCAAACTCTCCAAATATGAAAAGACGCCGAGTTCTTCCTTTGTCAGACTCGTTAAAACTTAATGACATCGGATTCCATCGTGATGACGCCTCTCAAGCATATGCTATCCTCGTCAAGCTTGCCATCCAAAAATAACTGGGGTACTCGCCAGAAATGGTGGGGGAATAAAGGAACCATAATCATCGTCGTGTCGGAAGTATGTCGCTCTTGAACATGGCACTCGTCTGCATTCGTGTTTGGGTGGGGATACCTCATTTTGTTTCACACTTGCCTCCATGGGTTTGGGTTATCCTGTTTGACCATTCATCTGCTCATCGCCTTGTCACCATGACCCTTGATCATTTGATATCAAATACTGCCAAGTCCACCGTCGTGCCACCGATATGTTCAAGAGAAGTTGACCTCTGTAGAATACTCAACCTCCCTCTGATACTTCACACAAAACAATTTACCCTTCTCTATCTCATGTCGATGATGTGGGAAGCATTATGGCCCACCTTCGATCAAGGTCGCTTCCTGTTGACTTCAGCTCATTATCCAGGAAGTTGACTTAGAGACTCCCTTCAGGTACCTTGGAGCCTGCATGCCTCAATGGCGGGTTCTTCGTGTTTAACGCGAGGTTTTCATCATTGGCCTCCGATCGGATGATTCTACGGGTGTTCGACACCGTCTCACTGATTTGCACGCCGTGGATTGTACCTATAGTACCTTGAGGACCATTGTCATTATTGGTGGTACCTCTCGCGTCTGTTAACAGTTTTCATAATTGACTGGTAATCAGACGATGTTCTCGCATGTTCGACTTCGACTCCTACATTCACATACTTGAACTTGTACTTTGTTCGGGTCAAGTTGGAGCACAAGACCCTGGATTTAGTATGTTGAGATCCAGGCTGCATTTTGTGGATTATTATAATCACTACATGACTCATTCACTGGATGGCTGCGACCATGCCTGAGTCTATTCATTGATCGTCATTGGATGGCTGTGCCCATACCTGGGATCCAGATTTTTATGTACTCTGCTATGGATGGCTGCACCCATACCATGTACATCATGTATTTGAACTATCAGTTGTACTTCGTGCAGGTTCTTCGGCGGCCGTGTTTTCAGTCGACCATGTTCTTGTAAAGCACTTCACCCCTCTCTCTCTCGGTCTTCATGCTTTAGGGGGCATCTGTTACACAGTATTTTGTCACCGTCCCTGTTACCCCTTCTCCCGTACATTGGAGGACCTATTCCGGGACCTGTGAGAAGTGACATAACTTGAAAAAACCTGCATTGTATCCCTTAAAGTATGTATTTCATATGCCCTGAAGACACCTTCTGCAAAATACCCAAAAGTATAGCCCTTTCTCCATTGGCGTTGTTCCACAGTGTACCACTCGCGCCAATGGGAGAAATCCTCCAAAGAGGGCGCGCCAGCTGGCACTCTGTCTCAGAGTCGTACTAGCGCCAACCCAGTTGGGTAAAGTTTTTAACAAACAAACTTCCGAAGGTTCCTTCCACCCTATCCATGAACTAATTCCAATTTAAGTTGGTTCAGTTGGGCTTCATATCTCCCAAGGAGGGAAGTAGTTCTCCACCTCTCATGGAAGCTTCCTAATAATAAGGACAATCCCATGAATCAAGTGAATGGTCTTATCTACTCCTCCTACCTCTATATAAGCTTGTTCTTTCCCCTTTGACAAGCTAGTTAGTAATTCTACTCTTCAAGCTCCCAAATTTAAGTCCCAAAGTCTGAGAATTGCTAAGCTCATCTTGCAAGAGGCCTTGTTCATCCCTATGAGGCTAAATCTTTAAGGAGGAGATCCATGTCCAAGTAATCAAGGAGAGAGAGGCTTGTTCCCATCCCTTACAAGCTTTGCAAGGCATGTGTTGCTGATTCACCCAGCCAAAGGTGGGTTTGACATCAGAACTTGGTTGTATTCTCTTTTGTTTATCAATAATAATAGACGACTATCATTATGGTTCCACTCATGTGCCTTTATTATGATGTTTGAGTTGTATCCTTTCTAACTGATACATAGTTGCATTTCTTGGATTTTATGCTTGTATTTGTCTTGTTCTTTGCATGCGTGGGTGTCTATTCACAAGGATCGTGAGGATTGTGACCAACTGAAGCGAAAGAATGAAAGCGACGACCCTTCTACGAATATAAGTGTTGGATTTGAGGTAGGCTCTCATCATTGGCCTTTACTTTTCAATTAGGAACCTACGTGTTAGCGTTGTTTGATTGTTGCTAGACCCCATTTAGACTAATGGGATCGCCTCTATCTGCAGAGGGGATTTACCTACACAACAGGATATTTGATCCCTATGGACCCTTGGTAGATCAGAGTTAAGATAGATCTAGGTTGGTTTAATTTCCTCTTTTAAATAACCTATATTCTACATGAATACCATGGTTTCTCATAAACCTAGAGCTCAAAAACCATTGGTAACTTGACCAAGTCAAGTTTACCTTATTATTTTAGTTTAAATTTATTTTTATTTTAAAGTAGGGCTATTTTTATATACCAAATAAAAAATTTTATTGGGCATTACATTACATTATATTACAATATCTCAAACATACTGAGTTGGAGAGTACCTCTCAGGCGAACAAATTTTAGCATTATATATTACAAGTAAATAAAAATTCAAAATCACAAAAATAAAGAAACTACATATGTATAAATGCTATATGGACTCTTTTTTTCCCTTTTTATGTAATAATTTAACTCAATACTAATTAGTGATAACAACTTTAATTTTTATATGTAATGAACTATAATTTACGTCTCTTTATTTTTTTTACAAGAAGTAGTTTGTTGTTAAATCGATGCTTGGAAGCCACCAAATACTCAGGAGAATTTACATTCTACTCCAAAATGTCAATTCTTCTAAAGGATACAAAAAAGAAGGGTAAGGATATTCTACTAACAAGCCATCATTGAAATAGAGATTACCTACTATCTGACAACTATATACCTGAAAAAAGCTAACTAACAAAAAACACAACTTTACATAACAAGAACGTGAATTATGAGGGATCAATGGACATGCTTCTAGTGTGGCTTCAATGAGAGTTGCTCGTCATGTTTCATTGTTCATTTTTTATCCTCTAAATTTGAAGTTTGGTCAGTTGGTATCTTTATGGCTTCCAATTCATCATCCTGGCAGCCAATATGGGCATGTGCTTCTAACATGCAACCGACTTTGCCACCTTTGACTTGGTAGAACAAGGTCGGGGACAATGAGAAAACGATACCATAGACTTGGAAACCTTCAAATTTGCACACATGACCACCTTGAGAGATCTCCCATGAACCTATGAAGCATAGAACCAGACTCACTTGCAATCGCTTCATAATTTTGATAGCAAGACCTTACCAGAGGATCTACACAGTTTTAATCTTGAAATTGTTCAACCAAATTTGAAACTTACAACAAGACCAAAAATTATTTTTGTTGGTGAATCATTTTTCCTTTTAATCGAGACCCTACCATCCTAGAGGCGCATTGAGCTCTTAGACAAACTCCCATGATCAAAATCCTGCAAACTAATCATGTCACCTTTCTCCATAGATTTTAGCTCTAGGCAATGGGCTTTGCATACCTCAATCATTGCATCAACAATAATTCCCATTAATTCACACCACCTAGGAGTTATCATAAATCCAGGTGTTGTAACCCTAGAGATATTTCTGGGTTGAAGGGAACATGTGCCTTGGACATTCACCTAGGTAAAATAAATATATTTTCAAAATGTGTTTAAATATTTTTCCCAGAGAAAACCCTTGAGGTGCAATGTGATTTTTACCCTTTGGAAAAACAAACAAACCCTTCAAGATAACTTATATATATGTGGTTATATTCTTCTTTGAAGTTGCAGTGTAGCAAGAAGAATCTTTAAGAATAAATATTCAACGCATAGGGCTTAAAATAAACCAATACACTAAACCTTAGCAGAAAATGTGAAATGAAAGAAGGTGGAGCAGCGAAATTGTGGAGTGCTTCATTTGTATCTCTTTGTGTAAAAATAAACACGTAACTTTTGTTACTCTCAAAGCATTCATAAATTTGTTTATAAGGAAAGACACCAGCTGCTTCATATACGAATTTCAAAGGAAGAGTAAACACAATGAATGAGTTACAAAAAGGAAAAACGCGTACTATAGCCAACAAATATCTAGAATCACTTGAAAATTATATTGATATTCCAAGAAAATTTCAGCACACTACATAGAATATCATAAAATCTTTGACTTTTCTTTCAGAAATCGAACCCTTTTACTAAAGATCTTGAGTCCTTTTCAATGTTACATAAAACCGGTTATAGAGTAACTATCAAAAAGATCCTAACTATTTTGATCTTTTGAAAATTTAAAACTATTACAAAATTACAAAAATGACATTATCAAGTATTCTCATGAATTAAAAGTCATTTAAAGTTTTGAAACTCTTGTTCTTCTAATGTAGCTCCAGGTTCCATAACTCGAAATTTGAGTGGGACAACAAGCCTTTCTCACTTTTTCCAGAGTGTGGGATTACGAACAAGAAACTAGACCATCCTTTTATAAACCATCTTTAGATTATTTACTTTGTATAATTTGGCATTTCAATGAACAAATTTTTGATTTGCCATAGCAATTGAAAATATGTTTACAGGTAGTTCACAATGGTTTTTCCCTTCAATGTTATTGTTTTCTCATGTGATGAATCTACCTTGCTTTTGTATTCTGCCAGTAGTTATTCATATCACTCCCATGAAATAATATTTCCATGTTGGTCCCAATGACTTAGAAATCATGCCCTAGTTCTTTGGTCAAAGTTTGAATCAAAAAGTGCAACTGATTTCTTTGCCTCTTCTAAGTTGTTTTCTGCTTGCTTCCTACATATATTCCTCTAGACCATTTTATTAATTTCAATTATTACAAATGTTTTATCTGTAATATCCACAACTCTAAAATCATGGGAATTTATTTCATTCAAATATTCAATGATCTTGTTTTCTATTTGTGTGTTCTCCAACGCATTGTCCTTGTTTGTAGTGATAACAGATTCAGAGGTTTTTACCATGACCCTTTGTTCTGTAATGATAATTATATACTCCCAAATAGCTTTGACCTATTGAATTATATCATCCCAAATGATTTTCCTTCCTTGATTTAAGGACATATTACCTTTCAGTTCCTTAATTTCCTCATATGTTTCTTTATGCTTGATGTTCATTTGGTTTGTATTCTCCTTCGCTACATTGAACTGTATTTCCTTTATGTTCAATTGTTCTTTGGCATATGCTAGGTAATTGTGCAATTTTCTCAATTCATTCTTTGATAACTTCAACTCAACCATAACTCTGGTTAATTTTTCTGTAGGATCCTCTAAGTCAGTTGAAATCACTATAGTACACACATGTTTATCAATCCATTGTTGTAACTTTGTAACTTATTTCTTTAGGGCTACTAGCTCTTGATTCCATAACTTCAACTCAATCATAACTCTGGTTAATTTTTCTGTAGGATCCTCTAAGTCAGTTGAAATCACTATAGTACACACATGTTTATCAATCCATTGTTGTAACTTTGTAACTTGTTGCTTTAGGGCTATAAGCTCTTGATTCCTATCAAGCAACTCCTTTGCTAAAATTTCCTTTTCCCTCTCCACCTAGGCCTATTTAGGTTTTTGGACATGCTCTGTAGCAAGCATCTTCATCCTTTTCCTTAATGATTGGACTTCAGATTTTGTGTTTTTCAGTAGAGTTTGGATAGCTCCTTTATCTTTTGAGGGTTTACTCCTGGTTTAATGATTAGCTTTTTGAATTATTCATTCTCAGTATGCAAGGATCTATAATTGGATTTCTCTTGTTTAATTTTAGATATTACTCTATCTAGGAGTGTTCTTCTTTGCTGGCTGTTGAGGAGGTCTTTCCAAGATTGTTGTATAACAATTCACTAGTTTTCATGTGAAAATTGATTTTATCAGGCAGAGGGATATCTTCAACATTAACATATAAATCTATTATTTTAAAATTCAGACCTGATGAAATGGACTGAGAATTTGGATGAGTAAGAGACAACTAATTGATTCCTTTCAAGGTCCATGGTTGATGAAAGTATAGCTTGGTAATTTGATACAGTTTGGGCCTCCAACTGTGTTGTGACATTGCTTCTTATTTTAAAATTTATCTCCTCAATTTGTTGGAAGTTCCTCTATCAAAAAATTATGGAAGAAGGAGTCTCCTCATCAGTAGGAATTGAGAATGAAGTTGAGAATTTTGTATCTCCCAATTACACCTAGAAACCTAATTTATCTGAAGGTTTTTCAATCAACTTAGATAAAGTTCTTTCTTCCATTTATGCTTCTTGAACTTTGGCCTTCTTACTGGACTGTGAATCTTCAATTTCAACATCGATGAGTTCTATATCATTCCTCTCCAAACTTTTTTCTTTGGGAAGAGGGGTTTCCACATTCATTTTTTGTTGTTTATCCTTTATATCCAAATTTTCCAACTTTTCTAGCTCTAGTTTTGCCACATGAGTATATGGTGCACAAGTTATATATACTCTTCTTTTAGAAATTATTTAGTGAGGATCATAGTTCCACTTCTCTCCCTATCGAAAGACTATCTCTTTCATCATCCCTTCAACTTCTTCTACAACTTGTCTATTTTTTATAATGAAAGGGCCAACTATTCTAGGTAACTTGAACAAAAAACCTTTACGAGCCTGAACAAAATGGACATGGTCAACATTTAAACTTTGTTTGATGAATTCCAAAGAAAATATCCTCATGAGTGCAAATGTAGGCAAGCTATAAGTTGGGATCTATGCTCCATAAAACCTTATTTCCATGTAGTCTTCAAAAATGTACCAGTCCCCAACTTGGTATCTTTACTTAATTGTAACAAATATTTTGCTTTTGGTAGAATTCTAGGAGCAAGTTGATTATTCATGATCTTGTACACAATAGACATAAAGGAAGATATATAATAACAGAAGCCTTCATTTTTTCCCTTTCCCCTGACAATGTTGGTCCAATCAATCATAGACTTCTTTTCTTTATTAGAATCAGAGATGCTTGAACCCAAATCACTAAATTGGTCAGCGTGAGTGTACAAGAAAAGTTAGACTACCAGATATGGATATTTGAAATACCCAAAGATGTTGAAATTTTGAAATTGGAGCTTAATAGGATATACCAAATAATAAGGAATGTCTAATACAGTGTCTTGTTGTACCATCAAGTATAAGAACCCTAAGTCTTAGTAGTTGATGATTCTTATATCATCTTTCCCAAGTATGCACATGATCACTGAAAAGATTGGTTGGGAAGCTTCTAGAAACATTGTTATGGGGTACTTTGTTACTGTTGGAGGAAGAGAGGAATTGGCAAGTTAAATGAACTCTAATAAATCCTTTTCATATTCTTTAGAAAACATTTTATAAGTGGACAAAAGGGAATGATTTGTGAAAGCTCTATAATTGGTAGACACTAGAAAATTTGCGCTTGACAAATTAACTAAGAGGTATCTTGCAGAATGTTCTCCCCTGATGATGCCATTACAAAATTTCATTGAGGAAAAAGGGAAGAGGTTAGCCAACTAATGAATTCTGGAAAATGATATGTGTGAGGAATAATTGCATAATAGAGGTGAGAGTTCACTGCTTGAAAAAAATCATTAGACTCAATTTCAATGTCAAATAGGTATGGTGGACTTCCATGAGGTTTAATGGACAAATAAGGTTGAAAGTGTCTGCCTCCGTATCCAATAGAGGTATGTGAGAGGTTGGTACAAAAGTAGTTTTCTTGGTCATTTTAGCAATTTTCTCCAGAATTAAAGATGATGGAAATTGGAAAAGTTTGTTACCTGGATATTAGGAAGCACAATGGACCAGCTCTGACCTAGGACCAAATACGAACATCATTTGGAAATGAACAAGTGAGAAACAAAATAGAACGAGGTTGAGGTTTTTGTTTTGTGTGCAAGTTGGAAAATGGAAATGATGTGGATATAGATGAGGGTGACATGGAAAAGGTGAGGTGGAGGCAGATGTTGACATGGAGGAGTGAGTTGGATTGCTTGATTAATGCTCTCTTGAAGCCAACAATGGTTTCAATAAAACCATTGACCACCCTCGCGAACTCTTGCGCCAATACATGATTTTCCAACGAGAGAGGGCAGGGGAGATCATGACCATAGATATCCCAATCAATTTTTTCAAGAAAAATCCTCTCGTGGGTTCCCCCTCATATAACTCTTGTTATTCTTATTCCACCGAAGTCACATGTGGGAGAAGTTTAATTTAAATATACCTTGATGCACTTAAAACATACATGTCTTTTATTCTTCCGCCAATATAACATGCACATTAGGTGGCCCACTTCTTTCACCTTTGGAACATTTGACTCCTGACCCATTTTATAAAGCTTGGCTTGAAAAGTTAGGTTTGAATTCATGGATATAACATAAAACTTTGATATATAGGACTTTTACAAAATGTTTCTTACATAAGTCCATATATATATATATATATATATATATATATATTATAATATATATATATATATATATTATATATATTATAATATATATGTATATATATATATATATAGATATATATATGATTTCACACTTAATATTTTGTTTGAGAAACCATGACTGAGGGGTATCTAAGCCGTCAAAATCACTTGGGGATCGTATTCGGCCTGGGCCACAACAACTCTTAATATGACCAGATTTTTCTCACATAATTTCGAACCGATGACCTTCACATCAAGCAATGCCTTAACAATAAACCATATCACCATATATTATATGCCCATAAACAACAATAATACCTTTTAATAATATATTAAACCTTTTATTACTTAGACAAAAATTATTGAAAAAGTTAGAGGAAAAATTTTAAAAAATTATATGAATCACGGAATTAAAAAGTAAAGCATCATTTTGTGTTTTTCAAGAGGAATATGTTCTAAATTTATGCTAATGATGCATCATTTTTAGTGAATAGTTTTTCCATTTTGGGATTAAGGATAACCTTGTTCCCCCATTGGATATTTATTTATATCTATCTCATAATGGGCCCATTTATTTGGGCACACTATAATACTCATGGTAGATTTGTTATTACGCTGTAAGGCATTTCCTTTTGAGAAAAACTCCCCTAATTGCCACTTTGCACTTTTTTGCACCGTTAGATTTATTGTTAGACGATTGAGAATTCTTCCACCCTTAAATCCCTGTTTTAATTGTCAACCAAATCTTGATTTGTGTAACCATTCAACTTATTAATCTTTCAAATAATAATTATAACCCATGAACATCTCACCCCAATAGGGTTCGGCCAAGAAAAGGAACAATGGAGACACATATATGTTATTGTAACCATGCATTGATGATGAAACAAGCATAATAATGGGGTTAACCAATCAAGTTCTTAGAGAGAGAAAGATATAGTTCATATTTAGGATGTAATTTTTATTTAGAAATATGTTGTGATTTCAGCTGGGATAAGGTGTGCAGTATAAGATAATGTTTTTTCTAGGTATTGAGATGATTTTCTAGTAAATAAGGACCATGAGACAACTTAAGATGAGGAACGAGTTTTTTTCCTACCACAACTAGTTCTGTAAATTTTATTTTATATATTTAGGACTATATTTTCAGCTTGCACTGCCTTTGTTTTCTCAGGAAGGTAAGGATTCATTTTATCCAATCAAAGAAGTAGATTCCCCCCAGTGCTTCGCCCAAGATACCTTCTAGATCAAGACGTAGTTCCATGAATGTTATCGGGAAATCTAATGTCTATGCATAGATGCTAGTCCCACTAAGACATGTAGCTATCTTAGAAACAAACAGATTAAAGTTACTTTCATTTTCCTTTACGATAAGTAGATAGAAGAGGAGAAAACAATACCAACCTCAATCTTTCGCTTGGTTCTCTGCTTGTTCCTTCTCCCCTTTGACAGATCTTTGCTACTCCTCCCTTGACCACTCCGCTTCAAAGAGTACCTGTAAATTCAAAGCAGCATAATACCTTCAAAGTGCAAAGATCTACAATCATAAACAATATAGGACCAGATATATATGACCACACAAATACATATATTAGCAAACATACAAGAATGTGGAGGAAAACTTGAATAGCTTTATTGATATAGAGATTGAAAGAGAGGATTAACAACCCATTGATCTGACCCAGCATCATCCTCCCAGCATGAAAGCCCTTCTTCACCTCATGAAAATCTTAGATCACCCAACACTATGATATTCCACCAGGAAACCAACAGCACTTCCTTACAAGATACAAGATTCCATCCTTTGGATCTCTGGGATGAGGGATCCATATATAGATGATTGCAGGGGGGTGAGTCAGCTTCTGGGATTTTGATTAGTTTTTTCTCTCTGGTATTCCTTGATTCCATTTGGAGATTGATGATCTCTTACTCATCCCTGGGTGAATTCAGAGAGGCAAGTGTCACAGGAGAAGTTTCAGGAAGATTCCATGATCATCCACCTTGCAAACTATCTCTGCCATTTATCTACTCTCGCCCATCACACCCTACAGAAGGGCTTTTCAATATGCATCGCACTTTTTTCACTGAACATGTGAGATGCATTGCACCCTCTACACTGAGCAGTTTGTATGGTCTATTTTTGACCAGTTCTGAGCAATTTTCTATGGATAACTTCTGGGAGATAATGTAATCGCTGACCTTGTTCCTTTAGGGCATGAAACAACACTTTTAGGGACTCAAAAGCCCTTGGTTTATGGACATATATGATTTGGGGTTGCAGTGCCCAAATATGTCTATAACAGTTGCCCCCTAAAGCATGAGGTCGAAAATCTTTTGATGTCCGGTGAAATGCTTTAACATGAGGATCCGAGGTTTTTCGAACTAGAAGGCGACCTGTAATAAGATACAATAAAATACATTATCTTCATAATATTTTCATGATCTAGCTGAGGCGGGCATTCCCATGCTCACCTTTATAAATTCATTTTCATGTACATAGGACAGACAACTGTCTATGTGGCAGACTGATGATTCTGATAGAGCCATCATCCTTTGATTCGGATAATCATCTATGCAGCAACGATGTACATTTGATGTCTTTATTTTCCTGAATATATAGCAGGCCGGATGGATGAAACGAGATCCGGGGTCTTCAAACTCGTCTAATCTTCGCCCAAAGTACAAGTCAATCCATGCAAAAAATGTTCTAGAGTCAAACATGGAAAGACATCGCCTGATTACCAGCCAATGATGTAAGCTATTAATAGGCGCAAGAGGAATCGCCGATAGTGATGATGACCCTCAAGGTACTACAGTACAATTTGCGTGGTGTGAAAATGGCACTTGGCGTCGAACACCACGCAAAATATTTTGGTCGAAGGCCATTGATGTAAACTTGTCGCCGGAAGTGAGAAACTTGCATTTGAGGCATGCAAGCTTCAAAGTACTGAAAGGGTTGTTCTTAGGTCGACTTCTTGGATAATGAGCTGTCGTCGACAAGAAGCGACTCGTCGTAGGAGGGCCTTAATGAATCCCACATCTACGACATGGAATGGAGCAAATGATTTTGTGGAGGTGAAAACGATCTGATGATACAGGGTTCAGGGTGGCAGTCATGAAAGAATGGAGCATGAAGGTATTGCAGCGAGTGAGACACAAGTTGGGTTGGTAAATTCTCTGGTCGACTTCTCTTGAACATATCGGCGACACTGAAATGGATTGGTAGCGTTAACCCCAAAGATGGATGGTACGATGGACCAATGGTAGTATGATCAGTGAATGGAATAACCCAACCCAACTCAAACATGAAGCGAAAGTGTCATGTTCAAGAGCGACTGGCTACCAATAAAGTTTATTCAATTTTTCTTCCCAATTTTCCCCAGTCATTGTTGACCAGTACCTCTTTATTTTTATCAAGCTTGAGGAGGATAACATGTGCTTGTTCTATAATTTTCCCTTCAGGAAAACCCGTCGCTATGTTTTAATGAGCCTAGTGACAGTCAAACTCATTCTTGTCTTTATGGACAAGTTGCCGCTATTGGTTTTAATGAGTTTAACGACAAAGACAACTCGGTCCTTTTTATATTTTAGAGAGTCTGAAAAGGGGTGGAAAGGAAACTCCAGTAATACTTTTTTGTCATATAATCCCTTATGTCCGAAAAAGTATAAAATAATACGAAAGGGATGAATTTTCGATAGTTTTAATGAGCCGAACAAGTCAAGCACTCGATCGTTTTGTGTAATAATCCCTCAAGTACAAAAAGATTAAAATCTAGAGGAGGGATAGCACTCCTTATAGCTTTAATGAGCTGGAGAGGCCAACTACTCGACAATCTTTTCATATTTTACGAGTTAGGTGAAAAGAGCTTAAAGGAGACTCGTTTTTTAGGAACGAGTGATATTTTCGGGTAGCTACTAATTCCAGGTAAGGTTTGGAATTTTCCAATCATGGCAGTGTCACAAGGATGGCTAACAGAATCACTCTTCGCAGTTGTTCCTCAAAAGGGTAAACAATCAAATGGAGGTGTATCATCGACTAAACAGAGTGGAGGTGATGGTAAGAACACGACCAGGGCTCAAAAAGACTAATGATAATGCATTCGTAATGGTTATTTACCGGATATTGGTTCATTTTTTAATGAGCTTAAACTCTAGGGGAACATTTGCTCATTGCTTAGGTTTAATTTTTAACGATCTTAAACTTCACATGAAAACTGCTCGTTCCAGTCGTATAATAAGGGTGTCTCATCGATAGATTCCATTTTTGTGGAGCTTGCACCTTTCAAAGCTTTTCTTTGTTCCCTTTTGGATGCAAGCTAGGAACGACCAACTACTGTCCTAGGGGTTAATTAACTACTGAGGTTAGGTAGGAAAAAACTTCCTTTACTTTGTTGGTGCCATCCGTCCCTTGCAAAGGTGAAAAGTTGATCCGACCAATCACCTAACCTAAGCGGTTGAAGTCAGCAAAACTATGGGGTTAGTGTTACGCTGGTCACTTTTCACTTGCATGAAAAAAGGTTTGCATGCCCCCGGGTATAGCGAAGTAGAGTTTCCAGGTTACCCTTCAATTTGTAGAAAAAACATTTGCTCTGTCGAGAAAGGCTTGCCTTCTGATAGAGGCATCTTATTCTGGTCTAATCCCATCTTCCTAAACGGGCGAATGTCTAACTAGTCATATATCCTCCGCAGAAACCTACCCTATACCTGAATTTTTCCTGCCGAAGTAGACCAGGGAGGATGCCCCTGGGTTTCAGTCATGGCCATCGGATTACTTGTGTTCTTCAAGTGGACGGACTGGATATTGATGAGACATTCCTTGCATGAAAAGACCAGTTAGGGATGGCATTTGACTATTAGCTATGTGTGAGTCGGGGAATGAAAGCTGGTCTACGAGCTTGACCACTCAGCCTTCATGCGAAAAACACATTACTTGAAAGAGTGAGGAGATAATGGTGCACATGCTATAAATATAGTCACGCCCAAGGAGCATATTATAATCTAAAGGTACTTGGACTACCATTACGTTTAGATACACGGTTTTCCCTCTCAAAGTTATAGGCAAACTCGGAAGGATCCCTCACGGTCGACTGGTTCCTTTATCGAAGCCTGTTAGATTTCGCATGTCAGGCAGAAGCAATGGCAAAAGAAGCGCTTTCCAGGAAGTTTAGGAAAGGATACTCACATAAGACCCTTCATCTATGATGGTACTGACCATGACCATTTTGTAAGCTTGTACAATGATTCGAAATGGTACATTGGACAGTAAACGGGGTCTGCCTAGTAGATTCCAATCGAAGGAAATGACTAGGTTACTCGGAGGTGGGACCGAATAAATGGCTAGATATGACCCTGACTAACTTCCTTCCTGCGGTAACGGAATGGGTAGATTTCCCCCATGTTCATCGGAGTCTGTGTTTACGAAAAGAATTAGAATAGTGTCGTTCTCATTCTCTTCGGTGACTATATCATCTGAAGATGGACCTTTTGAAGACAGGACCGGGTCGACTGCCACCTCATCCTTTTGACTTTCATCTGGTGTGGATTTAGAGGGTTTATCTTCAATGATAGATGCTTCGACCGACCATAAAGTCACGTCAGTCAGATTTTCAACTAGCGACGAACTCGGCAAGAGTTTCTTGTACCCAGGAGGAAGCCGTAGCGGTGAAGCAGGACAGTCATCCAAGACTCTTTTAGATTCATCTAGGAAGGGACAATGGTGGACGGCATGGTTGCCTTCACACAGTTTGCAAGGAAGTTTACATTTTCCTTTCTATCTAGAGACTTCGTTTTCACTAGTTGACGGTGTACTCTCAACATGATCATTAGAGGTTGATGACACCGGTTTGTGCAAACGAGGAGACCAGTCCCTTAAGATCAGAGGGATGCAAGGAAAATCTCGATGATAGTGGTCCCCTTTGCAAATGACACATGGAGATTTCAGTTTAGATGGTGCAGTGTGTGGATTTTCCCTAGATGATGCACGGTTGCCCCTTTTTGCCTTTGGCTCCTTCTTTTTCTTCTCTTTCTCCTTCCCTTTCTTCTTCTTCTCAGTTACTTTGTTTTTAGCTTTATCAGCTTTACCGAGCGAAGAGGAAGGAGGGGAGGGAGAAATAAGCAAAGCAGAAGGTTGGGGGGTAACTCTAGTATCATCTAGTTGCTGACTTGATTGCTCAAGAACTACGATGGTTTGAATGGCAGAGTTCGAGAAGAGCCATATTGGCAAGCTGATTATCAGTCCAGGGAGGGACAATGTGGCCATATGAGGTGCACCAACATCTCCCCAAGAGGAGAAAGGACTAGGATTTCCCCCAAGGGGAAATCCTTGGTTGGTGGACTCAATTTTTCTCAACCTAAGACTAACGAGGGAACAGTTATGTTATTCTGATTAAAATAAATTTTAGACGCTTTGACACAACTTGCTTTTTCAACTTTTAAGACTCGAGAAAAAACAAAATATGACTCTAGTCGCCTTCGATTTTTAATGAGCCTGAAGTGACAAGTGCTCAGATGGACCTTTTCCTTTAAGGAGTCTAAAAAGGAACGAAAGAGACTACTCTGGAAATCTAGACAAAGGAATTACCAAACCAATTGCAAAACTGCAGAATACTTTTTACGGTACGATAGACAGTCTTCCCGAATGTTGTGTTCAGTGCATTGCGATTGATAGGGTGACAGACACAGCTTCCTAAGGATCAAGGATATAGCCTATTGTGGTCTCCCAATGTATACTTGACGGTACGTGGGAGCACAAGTCTGGCACTTGTCGTCTCAAAGAGGATTAATCACCCAACCTACAATGAAAGCGATAGTTACCAGGCTTTACGACACCAGAATACGTCTCTAGCCTAGACTTCTAAATGTTGTGCGTTAGGTTCCAAAGCATTTTTATGTTCATTGAATTTATTTTATAGTTGATCTTTCTTAAGAATTTTTCCTTTTAGGTTTCACTGCGTGATGTAGATATACAATTTCTAAAATGCAATCTAAGATGATAAACAATTGTTTAATCTTCTTTTGCAATGAAAATCCTAGCTACTAAGGAAAGAGAAGCAGGATTCTTTCAACATAGAGCAGAGAGCACACACTAGATGCACTGTCCTAAATCAAACCAACAAGCAGTCTAAATGCAAATGCACATGCATGTATTTTTTTTCTCTTTCTTAATGTATAGATGATAAAAAGAATGCTAAGTACAAATTTGAATCGTTTCAAGCGACAGTACTAACGATTTTCTTTTCAAAAAACGAAAGTAAGATACTAATGACACTTTGCGATTTTGAATTGAAAACTACTTTTGACACTTGAAAAACTATTAATTCAAATCAAATACAAGAGTAACAGTGTAATCGACCATCAAGAACAATAGGATTCTTTTCTTTGATTGAAAACAACACTTGTGACACTTCCAAATCAAAAGATGGCAGCTTGATTACGCTACTTCTTTGTAAAGGAGAACCGTAAATGGTGAACAATACATAAAAACATTTACAATTCTTTGTACTATGGAGGATGAATCATGAAAAGCAAGGGATTTTCCACAGTGGTATATTGATCACGGACAATAAAAATCCTGAATAAAGCTGAAGAGAGTGAACAAAAACCAAAATCTGGAAGCAGGAGAGGTCTTATCTAATCATTGCACCTGTAACACAGGGAAAGAGTGATGCATCTCACCTACTACACACAGGAGGTGTGATGCATCCAGATTCCCAAGAAGAGAAGGTGCGATGGTCCAGGGACAAGACTTCAACTGGGTTCTTGGTCACAGT
Source organism: Pinus taeda (assembly GCA_000404065.3). NCBI lineage: Eukaryota > Viridiplantae > Streptophyta > Pinopsida > Pinales > Pinaceae > Pinus > Pinus taeda. Next base: position 21,661 of record APFE030114296.1, on the reverse strand, counting down.
TTGCAGCTCAGTTCAAGGATTTAAGCCGAGCAAATGATAGTCAGTAAATGCAAATCACAGGGGTTGATCTACTGAGCCTACTTGAGCCACCACCAAGGAAATTAGGATGTTTGGAAATCAATTATTCAATTTATAAACAAAATCCGAAGATAGACTGAAGCAGCATTGATCTACTTTGCACTTGCATAGGAAATGCAATTCGAAGGCTAGCTGGCTTGACTTCAGGCTCCGTCTGTAAGTTTATAAAGCAAACAAATATAGACAAGTAAACAATCTATTCGCTCCCAAGTGGAGTCGCCATTTTGTTATTGGGAAATCTAGTGTCTATGCAGAGCTGTTAATCCCACTAAGATGGGTAGCTATCTTAGAAACAAACAGATTAAAGTTACTTTCATTTTCCTTTACAAGAAGTAGATAGAAGAGGAGAAAAGAATACCAACCTCAATATTTCGCTTGGTTCTCTCCTTGTTCCTTCTCCCCTTTGACAGATATTTTTTTCTCCTCCCTTGACCACTCCGCTTCAAAGAGTACCTGTAAAGTCAAAGCAGCATAATACCTTCAAAGTGCAGAGATCTACAATCATAAACAATATAGGACCAGATATATATTGACCACACAAATGCATATATTAGCAAACATACAAGAAGTGTAGGGAAAACTTGAATAGTAGCTTTATTGATATAGAGATTAGAAGAGAGGATTACAACCCATTGATCTGACCCAGTGTCATCCTCCCAGCATGAAAGCCCTTTTTCACCTCATGAAAAGCTTAGATCACCCAACACTATGATATTCCACCACGAAACCAACAACAACAAGACTCTAGCCTTTGGATCTCTGGGATAGGGATCCATATATAGATGATTGCATGGGGGTGAGTCAGCTTTTGGGATTTTTATTAGTGTCTTCTCTCTGATATTCCTTGATTCCACTTGGAGATAGATGATCTCTTACTCATCCTTGGGCGAATTCAGAGAGGAAAGTGTCACAGGAGAAGTTTTAGGAAGATTCCATGATCATCCACCTTGCAAACTATCTCTGCCAGTTGTCTACTCTCACCCATCGCACCCTATAGAATGGCTTTTCAGTATGAATTGCACTTTTTGCACTGATCAGGTGAGATGCATCGCACCCTCTACACTGAGCAATCTAGATGGTCCAATTTTGACCAATTCTGAGTAGTTTTATGTGGAGAACTTTTGGGAGATGATGTAATCAGCTGACCTTGTTCCTTTAGGGCATGAAACAACACTATTAGGGACTCAGCAGCCCTTGGTTTATCGAGATATATGATTTGGGGTTGCAGTGCCCAAATACGTCTATAACAGTTGCACCCTAAAGCATGAGGTCGAAAATCTTTTGATGTCGGGTGAAATGTTTTATCATGAGGATCCGAGGTTTTTCGAACTGGAAGGTGACCTATAATAAGATACAATACAATACACTATCTTCATAATATTTTCATGATCTAGCTGAGGCCGGCATTCCTATTCTTAGCTTTATAAATTCATTTTCATCTACATAGGACACACAACCATCTGTGTGGCAGACTGATGATTCTGATAGAGCCATCATCCTTTGATTCGGATAATCATCTGTGCAGCAACGATGTACATTTGATCTCTTTATTTTCCTGAATATATCGCAGCCCGAATGGATGAAACTAGATCTGGGGTCTTCAAACTCGTCCAATCTTCACCCGAAGTACAAGTCGATCCATGCGAAAAATGTTTTGGAGTCGAACATGGAAAGACATCGCCTGATTACCAGCCAATGATGTAAGTTGTTAACAGGCACGAGAGGAATCACCGATAATGATGATGACCCTCAAGGTACTACAGTACAATTCACGTGGTGTGAAAATGGGACCTGGCGTCGAACACCACGCAAAATATTTTGGTCGAAGGCCATTGATGTAAACCTGTCACCGGAAGTGAGAAACTTGCCATTGAGGCATGCAAGCTTCAAAGTACTGAAAGGGTTGTTCTTAGGTCGACTTCTTGGATAATGAGCTGTTGTCGACAAGAAGTGACCCGTCGTAGGAGGGCCTTAATGAATCCCACATCTACGACACGGAATGGAGCAAATGATTTTTTGGAGGTGAAAACGATCTGATGATACAGGGTTTAGGGTGGCAGTCATGAAAGAATGGAGCGTGAAGGTATTGCAGCGGGTGAGACACAAGCTGGGTTGGTGAATTCTCTGGTCGACTTCTCTTGAACATATCAGTGAAACTGAAATGGATTGGTACCATTCACCCCAAAGATGGATGGTACGATGGACCAATGGTAGTATGACCGGTGAATGGAATGACCCAACCCGACTCAGACATGGAGTGTAAGTGTCATGTTCACGAGCGACTCGCTACCAATAAATTTTCTTCAAGTTTTCTTCCCAATTTTCCCCAATCATTGCTGACTAGTACCTCTTTATTTTTATCAAGCTTGAGGAGGATAACATGTGCTTGTTCTATAATTTTCCCTTCGATCAAACTCGTCGCTATGTTTTAACGAGCCTAGCGATAGTGAAACTCGTTCTTGTCTTTATGGAAAAGTTTGTCGCTATTGGTTTTAACGATTTTAATGACAAAGACAACTCGGTCCTTTTTCAATTTTAGAGTGTCTGAAAAGGGGCAGAAAGGAAACTCCAATAATCCTTTTTCATCATATAATCCCTTAAGTCCGAAAAAGTATAAAATAATACGAAAGGGATGAATTTTCGATAGTTTTAATGAGCCGAACAAGACAATCGCTCAATCTTTTTGTGTAATAATCCCTCAGGTCCAAAAATATTAAAATCTAGAGGAGGGATAGCACCCTCGGTAGCTTTAACGAGCTGGAGAGGCCAATTGCTCGGCAATCTTTTCATATTTTATGAGTCAGGTGAAAAGAGCTTAAAGGAGACTAATTTTTGACGAATGGGTGATATTTTCGGGTAGCTGTTGATTCCATGTAAGGTTTGGAATTTTCCAATAATGGTAGTGTCACAAGGATGGCTAACAGAATCACTCTTCACAGTTGTTTCTCAAAAGGGTAAACAATCAAATGGAGGTGTATGATCGGCTAAACGGAGTGGAGGTGATGGTAAGAAAATGACCAGGGCTCAAAAAAGTTGATGATAAAGCTTTCTTAATGGTTATTTACCGGATATTGGTTCATTTTTTAATGAGCTTAAACTCTGGGTGAACATTTGCTCATTGCTTAGGTTTAGTTTTTAACGAGCTTAAACTTCACATAAAAACTGCTTGTTCCAGTCGTATAATAAGGATGTCTCATCAATATATTCCATTTTTGTGGAGCTTGCACCTTTCAAAGCTTTTCTCCATTCCCTTTCGCATGCAAGCTAGGAATGACCAACTACTGTCCTAGGGGTTAATTAACTACTGAGGTTAGGTAGGAAAACACTTCCTTTACTTTGTTGGTGCCATCTAGCCCCTGCAAAGGTGAATGGTCGATCCGACCAATCACCTAACCTAAGCGGTTGAAGTCAGCAAAACTATGGGGTTAGCATTACGCTAGCCGCTTTTTACTTGCATGCAAAAAGGTTTGCATGCCCCCAGGTATAGCGAAGTAGAGTTTCCAGGTTACCCTTCAATTTTCAGACAAAACATTTGCTCTGTCGGGAAAGGCCTACCTTCTAATGGAGGCATCTTATTCTGGTCTAATCCCATCTTCCTAAACAGACGGGTGTCGGACTAGTCATATATCCTCCGCGGAAACCTACCCTAGACCTGAAGTTTTCCTGCCGAAGCAGACCAGGGTGCATGCACCCTAGGTTTCAGTCATGGCCACCAAATTACTCGCGTTCTTCAGGTGGACGGGCTGGAGATTGATGAGACATTCCTTGCATGAAAATACCAGTTAGGGATGGCATTTGTCTATTAGCTATGTGTGAGATGGGGAATGAAAGCTAGTCTACGAGCTTAACCACTCGGCCTTCATGCAGAAAACACATTACTCGAAAGAGTGAGGAGACAATGGCTCCCATGCTATAAATATAGTTGTGCCCAAGGTGAAAATTATAATCTAAAGGTCCTTGGACTACCATTACATTCAGATACACAATTTTCCCTCTCAAAGTTATAGGCAAACTCGGAAGGATCACTAACGGTCAACTGGTTCCTTTATCGAAGCCTGTTAGATTTCGCATCTCAGGCAGAAGTGATGGTGAACCAAGCGCTTTCCAAGAAGTTGAGGAAAGGATACTCATAGAAGCCCCTTCATCTATGATGGTACTAACCATGACCATTCTGTAAGCTTGTACAATGATTCGGAATGGTACATTAGACGGTAAACGGGGTCTGCCTAGTAGATTCTAATCGAAGGAAACGACTTGGTTTCTCAGAGGTGGGACTGAATAAACGGCCGGATATGATCTTGATGAACTTCCTTCCTGCAGTAAAGGAACGGGAAGATTGCCCCCATGTTCATCGGAGTCTATTTTTACGAAAAGAATTTGAACAGTGTCGTTCTCATTCTCTTCGGTGACTATATCATCTGAAGATGGACCTTCTGAAGACAGGACTGGGTCGACTGCAACCTCAACCTTTTGACTTTTGTCTGGTGTGGATTCAAAGGGTTTATCTTCAATGCTAGATGCTTCGACCAACCACAAAGTCGTGTCAGTCATATTTTCAACTAGTGACGGACTCGGCAAGAGTTTCTTGTACCCAGGAGGAAGCCGTAGTGGTGAAGCAGGAGGGTCATCCAAGACTCTTTTAGCTTAGTCCAGGAAGGGACAATGGTGGATGGCATGGTTGCCTTCACACAGTTTGCAAGGAAGTTTACATTTTCCTTTTTGTCTAGAGACTTCGTTTTCACTATTTGACGGTGTACTCTCAACATGATCGTCAGAGGTTGATGACATTGGATTGTGCAAACGAGGAGACCAGTCCCTTAAGATCTGAGGAATGCAAGGACAATCTCGATGATAGTGGTCCCCTTTGCAAATGACACATGGAGATTTTGGTTTGGATGGTGCAGTGTGTGGATTTTCGCTAGATGATGCACGGTTGCCCTTTTTGCCTTTGGCTCCTTCTTTTTCTTCTCTTTCTCCTTCACTTTCTTCTTCTTCTCAGTTACTTGGTTTTTAGCTTTATCAGCTTTACCGAGCGAAGAGGAAGGAGGGGAGGGAGAAGCAAGTGAAGCAGAAGGTTGCGGGGTAACTCTAGTATCATCTAGTTGCTGACTTGATTGCTCAGGAACCGTGGCGGTTTGAACGACAGAGGTCGAGAAGAGCCATATTGGCAAGCCGATTGTCAGTCCTGGGAGGGACAATGTGGCCATATGAGGTACACCAACATCTCCCCAAGAGGAGAAAGGACTAGGATTTCCCCCAAGGGGAAATCCTTGGTTGGTGGACTCAATTTTTCTCAACCTAAGACCAATGAGGGAACAGTGAGGTTATTTCGATTAAAATAAATTTTAGACGCTTTGACACAACTTGCTTTTTCAAGTTTTAAGAGTCGAGAAAAAGCAAAAGATGACTCTAGTCACCTTCGATTTTTAATGAACCTAAAGTGACAAGTGCTTAGATGGACCTTTTCTTTTAAGGAGTCTAAAAAGGAATGAAAGAGACTACTCTAGAAATCTAGACAAAGGGATTACCAAACCAATCGCAAAACTGCAGAATACTTTTTACGATACGGCAATCAATCTTCCCGAATGTTGTGTTCAATGCATTGCGATCGATAGGGTGGCAGACACAGCTTCCTAAGGATAAAGGATATAGCCTATTGTGGTCTCCCAATATATACTTGACGGTACGTGGGAGCACAAGTCTGGCACTTGTCATCTCAAAGAGGAGGAATCACCCAACCTACAATGAAAGCGATAGTTACCAGGCTTTATGACACCGGAATACGTCTCTAGCCTAGACTTCTAAATGTTGTGTGTTAGGTTCCAAAGTGTTTTTATGTTCATTGACTTTATTTTACAGTTGATATTTCTTAAGAAGTTTTCCTTTCAGGTTTACAGCGTGATGTAGATACACAATTCCTAAAATGCAATCTATGATGATAAAAAATCGTTTAATCTTCTTTTTGCAATGAAAATCCTAGCTACTAAGGAAAGAGAAACTGGATTCTTTCAACATAGAGCAGAGAGCACACACTAGATGCATTGTCCTAAATCAAACCAACAAGCAGTCTAAATGCAAATGCACATGCATGTATTTGTTTTCGCTTTCTTAATGTATAGATGACAAAAGAATGCTAAGTAAAAATTTGAATCATTTCAAGTGACAGTACTAACGATTTTCTTTTCAAAAAACGAAAGGAAGATATTGACGACACTTTGCAATTTTGAATTGAAAACTGCTTTCGACACTTGAAAAACTATTAATTCAAATCAAATACAAGAGTAACAGTGTAATCGACCATCAAGAACAATAGGATTATTTTCTTTCACTGAAAAAACACTTGTGACACTTCCAAATCAAAAGACGACAGCTTGATTACGCTACTTGTTTGTAAAGGAGAACCGTAAATGGAAAACAATACATAAAAACATTTACAGTTCTTTGTACTATGGAGGCTGAATCATGCAAAGGAAGGGAGTTTCCACAGTGGTATACTGATCATAGACAGCAAAACTCCTGAATAAGGCTGAAGAGAGTCAACAAAAACCAAAATCTGGAAGCAGGAGAGGTCTTATCTGATCATCGCACCTGTAACACAAGGAAAGAGAGATGCATCTCACCTACTGCACACGGGAGGTGCAATGCATACAGATTCCCAAGAAGAGAAGGTGCGATGGTCCATGGACGAGACTTCAACTGGGTTCTTGGTCACAGTTTGTAGCTCAGTTCAAGGATTTAGGTCGAGCAAATGATAGTCAGTAAATGCAAATCATAGGGGCTGATCTAATGAGGCTACTTGAGCCACCACCATGGCAATTAGGATGTTTGCAAATCAATTGTTCAGTTTATAAACAAAACCCGAAGATAGACTGAAGCAGCATTGATCTACTTTGCACTTGCATAGGACATGCAGTTCGAAGGCTAGCTGGCTTGACTTCAAGCTCCATTTGTAAGTTTATAAAGAAAACAAATATAGACAAGTAAATAATCTATTCGCTCCCCAGTGGAGTCGCCATTTTGTTATCAGGAAATCTAGTGTCTATGCAGAGCTACTAGTCCCACTAAGATGGGTAGTTATCTTAGAAACAGCAGATTAAATTTAATTTCATTTTCCTTTACGAGAAGTAGATAGAAGAGGAACAAAGAATACCAACGTCAATCTTTCACTTGGTTCTCTACTTGTTCCTTCTCCCCTTTGACAGATCTTTGCTGCTCCTCCCTTGACCAATCCGCTTCAAAGAGTACCTGTAAAGTCAAAGCAGCATAATACCTTCAAAGTGCAGAGATCTACAATCATAAACAATATAGGACCAAATATATATTGACCACACAAATTCATATATTAGAAAACATACAAGAATGTGGACGAAAAATTGAATAGCTTTATTGATATAGAGATTAGAAGAGAGGATTAAAACCCATTGGTATGACCCAGTGTCATCCTCCTAGCATGAAAGCCCTTCTTCACCTCATGAAAAGCTTAGATCACCCAAGACTATGATATTCCACCAGGAAACCAACAGCACTTCCTTACAAGATACAAGATTCCAGCCTTTGGATCTCTGGGATGAGGGATCCATATATAGATGATTGCATGGGGGTGAGTTAGCTTTTGGTATTTTGATTAGTGTCTTCTCTCTGATAGCCCTTGATTCCACTTGGAGATTGATGATCTCTTACTCATCCCTGGGCGAATTCAGAGAGGCAAGTGTCACAGGAGAAGTTTCTGCAAGATTCCATGATCATCCACCTTGCAAATTGTCTCTTCCATTTGTCTACTCTCACCCATCACACCCTGCAGAAGGGATTTTCAGTATGCATCGCACTTTTTGTACTGAGCAGGTGAGATGCATCACACCCTCTGCACTGAGCAGTCTGTGTGGTCCAATTTTGACCAGTTCTAAGCAGTTTTATGTGGAGAACTTCTGGGAGATGATGTAATCAGCTGACTTTGTTCCTTTAGGGCATGAAACAACACTTTTAGGGACTCAGAAGCCCTTGGTTTATGCACATATATGATTTGGGGTTGCAGTGCCCAAATATGTCTATAACAATGAAATCCAAGCGTGTGGATACATGGGCATAGGTTGCATCCATGTAGAGAAAATATCCACGATGACCTTCCTCAAAAAATGTTGGATATTGATTCCAAAATATATAAATATAAATTATGTTGGTATTTGTTTCAAGCTTTGACCAACACCAATTTCTCTATTAAATAAAAAATGGTACCTCTATAAAGACTTGCTCTATTAAATAAACAATGGTACCTCTATAAAGAATTTCTCTATTCTATAAACCTTGGTAGCTTTGTTTTATGTTGAAATTGTAACAAGAAAAAGGCTCAATTTTGACTTGCACCTTAGCCAAATTGAGTAAATTGAATTTCCACATCAGCAGGACAACTTGGAGGCAGTTAACTTGTGTGACATGGCCATGTCTACTAGTTTACTTAGTAAATTCAAGTTATAGGCTAGAAGTAGAGTTGTGCATGTAGTGATTGCTAAGATTTATCAATCTAGTTGAGTTATTGTTAGTTGAACTCAATTAATTGAGCTCTAGTCACTAGCTGAGTTAGTTGAATTTCAGTTGAGTAGTTAATATTGTTGTTAACCCACTAATCTCTTAGTTAATTAGTCAATAAGCTAAAAGTAGACACAATCATGCATAATATTTGCATTTCCTAGTTGAAGTCAAGGAAAAGGCATGCTTGTATTTATATTTGTATATTTTTTAGTGTAAAATGCTTTTCACTGAGAAGGTGATCAATTCCTTAAGCTATTGTGCAAGGAAATAGAGAATTTCTCCTATTTTTTAGGGGCTAATTCCTCCAGGATTGCACATGGAAATAGGAGGTTGGTTGAGGCTTGAATTGGATAAGTGTTGGCTAGAGCAAGTCAAGAAGCAGGATAACATGCTTGTAGTGCAGGGTGTGCTTTAGACTTGAAGTAAGACATTGTAATTGTTTATCTTTTCATCTGAATTAATGCAAAGTAGTGGAGGGGTTTTTCCTAGTTGGGTTCCCCTAGAAATTATTGTGTACTAGTAATTTTGCTTGTTGCATGTTTATTCATGTTGTTCTAATTTGTGATTTTCAATCTACAGATAAGTAGAGTATAAATTGTGTCTCCTGATTTCAGTTTGAATTCTTTACCAGTTGCAATTTCTATCAAATTTCTACATCGTATTAGATCTCTAAAATCATATTAGAACCAGTGTTTTGAATTTTTCCCTTAGGAATTTCGAATTTGCGGCTTCGGTGTAAAAAAATTTCTTCAGATTCAGGAGAATGTATATCAACAGACTAAGATTGGAGTATGCCCTAGAGGGTAGCTCGAATTTCATAGCCTGGAAGAATTGAATGGAAGCAGTGCTTGATGATAATGGTGTGTTAGATTATGTTAAAAATAACATTTTGAAACCCCAGCAGTCTAATGCACATCAATTATCCCAATGGAAGAAGGATGTTGCAAAGGCTAGGAGAATTCTCCTAGAGGGTGTGAGAGACCACATAGTCTCGAATTTACATAGCAAGGATACTCCATTTGCTATGTGGAATACCCTCACTTAGATATTGGAAAATAAAATTGATGCCAGAAATCTTGGTCTGATGAAAAAATTGAGGATTGAAGATAAAGGGTACGATGTAGTCTTTCGCAATGGGAAGGCCTAACTCAAACTTTTTGCTTCAATTCAAATCAAGCATATTGGTTTCAAGATTGAAAGCCTCCACAAATTGGAGGAAGATGCATGTGAAGCCTTGAGGAGAGAGGCATAGATTCCTCATAGTAGACATGTGATGGTTGAGTGAGAGAAAGATAGAGCTTTGAAGATGGCACCTTGTGGTTCAAAGGGAGAAATTCCAGCCATACCTCCAGGAGTGAGGTGGGGTGATGTAGAGCCCTAGTCCTAGAGTTGCAAAGATTTGGGCAGGGTCCATAGAAGAGTAGTAGAAGTTCCAATATACTCTTCTCATGGATCATTACCCTTGTTATAGGGGCCCACAATATTTAGTATAAGAAGTATCAGTGTCACTAGATGCAGTCAGACCTTGAGCAACAGTTACAAACTAGCTTCAATCAGATGTTGAGGAGCACCATGTAGTATTGATAGAAGTGCAGGAGGCATAGTGAAAGGCCAAGAATAGTGTAGTATTCCCAGTAGACAGTGAAGATACTAGTAGCAGTCAGATGCTCAGGAGACAGTTGCAGCTCAAAGACATAATTGATTTAGTATTTTGGATGCTTTTAAGTTGAAATTGTTGCAATAGCAACAACAATAGTGAGGAGTCTCATTACAATACATTGATACAACTGATGGATTGGGGTGCACAGAGCCCTTTCCTTGCTAAGAGGGAGTGTTGAAATTTTAACAAGAAAAAGGCTCACTTTTGACTTGTGCCTTAGCCAAATTGAGTAAATTGAATTTCCACATCAACAGGACAACTTGGAGGCAGTAAATTTGAGTTATAGGCTAGAAGTATTGAGAAGTCTAGCAAGAAGCTCAAATTGACTTTGCCTTGGTCAAATTGAGAAAATTTGAATTTCCACATCAACATACAACTTGGAGGTAGTTAATTGAGGCAACATGGCTCTTGTCACTCAGTTAGCTTAGTAAATTCGAGTTAGTGGGATTGGGGTTTATTTAAGCATGTGTGATTGCTAAATTTTAGAGATCCAGTTCGGTTATTTCCAGTTATATTCAGTTAAACTAGTTCCAATTGTTGATAGAAATAGTTGGAGGTTAGTTGTGCAGCGAGACAATAGTCTAACTCATTGATCATCTAATTAACTAATTAATCAGCTCAAAATAGCTAGTGCATGCAAGAAATTAGAGTTCCTTAGCTATGGTGGAGATTCTACGGCAGTGTACAATTAATTATATACTATATTGAGTGTACAATTTAGAGTATTGGTCAGGTGATCAATCCTTGGGAATTGCGCAATCAATTTGGAGGAAATTTTGAACAATAGGAGCCTATTTCCTCAAGAATTACACAAATAAATAAGTGTGAGTGCAGATAGCATGAGTGTGGGTAACGCAAGTGCTGGAAGCGTGAGTGTGGGCAGTGCGAGCGCAGGCAGAGTGAGAACAAGTTTACTCTTGCAGTTTGTCCTCAGCGTGAGAGATCACAATTGTAATTGTTTCTCAATTCACATGATTAATGTAAAACAGGATTGAGGGATTTTTCCCAGTTGGTTTCCACTAGAAATCACTATGTATTTGTGGTTTTTCTTATTGCATGTCTATGCACGTTCAAAATTGTGTTCTACATTCTGTAGATACGTAGAGTAGAATTGAGTCTCTTGATTTTAGGTTAAATTTCTTAAGTTGTTGCAATTATATCACCGTATTTCTACATGGTATCAAAGCCCTAAAATCACATTAGAACTAGTCAAAATATCTTCTCCTTTTGATGTTTCTATTTGTGGAATGCATTCCTTAAAGTCCTCATGTACAGTGATCATTAAAGAACTAATGGAGGTAGAGTTATGGAACCCTAGTTCAAGGTAGATCCAAAAGACGCTATGTGTTGACTTATTAATGGAGCTATAAAGTTGCTAGTGGAGAAACCAGTGAGCCAATGTTTAGTGACAAAAAAAAGGAGTTGTGATCATTGATATTGGGATATTGAAGAGTAGAGAGATTGCCCACGGGGATATCGAAACTCAGAGGGAGTCTAGTTTCAGGATCTGTTGGCCAGATAAATCATTCTTGCGAACAAGACCGATCTCCCTAGTATCGAATGATATCTAGCAACAAGCAGCACAAGCAAATCTACTTTTCTCTAAACATGTTTCAATTCATAAATGAAAACTAAGAGATGTAATAGACCCTACCTTGGTCCAACGCTTGTTTGTGGCAGCTTTGTTCCAACAGCTTCAAGCAGTTCCCTTTTAATAACCTGCATACACAAAGAAACACACATCAAAGAACACCTACATAGATAATATAATAAAATATGTTCATTATGAAGATCAAGGAGCTCATAAAATAAACCATTAGAGACAGTTCATTGAGAAAAATAAACTTGATTATATCAACTTTATGAATAAAATAACCTTACAACCATTGCCTTGATGTTGTACAAGCTCTTTCCAGGGTCCAGCAGGAATCTCCTCTACTTTGACAAGCCTCACTCACTTCCCAAATGAAATGAAAGGTATGTGATCTCTCCTCTCACAAGCTCATAAAGGAAGTCTAATTTCCAGCAGCATTTACCCTCAAGAATCTTCAGCTTTCAACTTCTCCTACAACGAGCCCAATGCCTGAATTTATAGTGCAAATGGAGGAAGTTGTAGGTCCACCATTGAAAGGATAAATTCCTCCTTCAATGGGATAAGCACCTCATATCATGGAGTTAGCTCCCTTAGTTATGGAATGGATGAACCAAGGTGGAGCGGACTTGCCAGCATAATATTCCTTCTAGAAGCGTCCAGAAGTGACCCAGGGTGAGTTTAAAGAGCGAACTCACACCTTTTTAACTTTTACAGGGGTTCGCACCCATCACTTAACAGACAGAGTGGTCTGGTTCGCAGAGGACATGACCATTGGGTGCGACACCGCAGGCAATGCTAGGAGAAAGTGCGAAACCAAGATTTAAGATATTTTTAAGGTCTTTCTCCCATTTTCAAGGCTTGACATGAAGAGCTGAGGCATAAGACTTGCAAAGGAGGTATGTATGAGTGGTGATGGACTCACACAAACTGTAGAAAGTCATGGTGACAATTTTTTTGTGTAATAGATTGCCCCCTAAAGTGCAAAGTCTGTAATAGATGAGGATAATTTTTGATCATCTAAGAAGAGTGAAGGACTTTATCATTTCAAGGATCTTCCTGTGGATACCCCGGTCGGAACTTGTAAAAACATTCAACACAATATATATATGTGAAAATATCATCGCTGAGGTAGGCATTCCCATACTCAGATCAAAACTAGCTAAGAACTATCTAAAATTGTTCTAATACAGGAATGATTTTGTATTACATCACAAGTAGAGACATATGGACACAGTATGGGTGTAGCCATCTATTTATGAATAGTCCACTATATAATGATACCAAAATTCCTCGCAGCCTGGATGGTGGAGACTAGATCCAGGGTCTTCATTTCTACTTCCCGAACTAGTACAATTCTATCCATGTGAATGAATGTGTCAAAGTCGAACATGGTAGAAACCACTTGATTACCAGTCAATGATGTAAACTGTTAACAAGTGTGAGAGGAACCACCAGTAATGTCAATGGCCCTCAAAGTACTCAGTACAATCCATGAAATGTGAATGAATGAGTCGATGTCGAACACGTCAGAGAATCCTTTGATCGAAGGTCAATGATGCAACCTGTCGTCAAAGGCGAGAAACCTGCCATTGAGGCATGAAGATTCCAAGGTACTGACGCTTTCTAGATCATCTTTCTAGATAATGAGTCGGAGTCGATAGAAAGCAATCCGTCATAGGCAAGCCCATAGCACGAAATCGTAGATCAAGTCTGAAGAAATATATTTGGCAAGGACTAACTCAGGGATGGTCAATGATGGATGACAGATATTTTGCAGGTGAATAGTTTATTTGCATAGACCTCTTGAACACATAACGACACTGCATATAGCTTGGTGACAATTGACCCAAAGCTAATACCCGGAAACTGGCTGAAGACTTTCAATGTGGCTTGATTAACTGTTAGGTAAAGGATTTTCCAACCCAGGTGAATAAAAGTGTCGTGTTCAAGAGTGATGGAAATTTTTTTAAACACAAAGTACAACAAACAGGTTCATTTTTTTCTCTTTTCCCCCACCATTTTTGGCAAGTACCTCTTTATTTTTGACAAGCTTGAGGAGGATAACATTTGCTTGGTTATAAGCTCATCCTTCGGATGAGTCCAACTTAGTTTAGATTCGAACCCTAAGAAAGAGTGGTTCATTCCTGTTTGTAATTGAACAGGTCCTTTACTATTAAATTTTAGCAAGTCCAGTATAGGAGAAACTCAGCATTTTTCAATTTTAGGGATTCAAAAGAAAAACTTAAGAAAACTCCATGGTTGTCCTTTTTCGTAAATTTGTGTCTCCCAAGCCCGAAAAAGTATAAAATAATACTTGAGAGAACCTCTTGACCATTACAATCAAGGAGTACTTTTCATAATTAGTCCTTCAATCTGAAAAAATAAAAAAGTGATCGAAAACATGTTGTTTTATTACCAATATCGAACTCGAAACGACAAAAGTCCGGAAATCTTTTCATGTTTATACGATCAGAAAAGAGTTGTAAGTGGACCGTATTTTTAATTCCATTTTAACGAGTCTAAAAATAAAAACTTGGAAATCTTTTCATATTTTATGAGTCAGAAAAAAGCTTAAAGAGGACTCCTATGTGTTTTTTGTTGAAAATGACCAATTCTCCCTAGATACCCAATATTCTGCACAAAAACTGCAAACATTACTCATATATGTTTTAAAAAATAATAAAAATGTACCAAAAGTGACCTTTTCAAAGTAAAAAATAAATAAATTAAATTTATTTATTCAAAAAATATTATAAAAAGGGCTTTTACAAGTTCATTTTCACCGTTTGCCTTTGGAGTAAAAAGTAAGAGCTTTTGGTAAGAAAACTTCCTGTGGAGATTGCGGAAAATCCGACTGCTGGAATCGAGAACCGTCTTCTCCAGGTAATCCACATCATCCCTGACTTGCATTTCATCCGTTAAAAATTTTGTTTTAGGCTTTAAATTTGATTTTTAGAAGGAAAATTGGGCAAAAAATCGCCCGCGGCAGTTGCGCTGGTGCGCCATGTGGCCCCTGCGCACCACGATTTTTCCGTGCACAGGGAAAATTCGAGGTTCCACACCTTTTCTTAAGGAGAAGTGCACAACTACGCACTGTCTCTAAAAGGATGGGTGCAAACCCCACAGAGCACAGATTTAAAACCCTAATTTCTTCATTTTTGCCCCACAGATTTCGAATTGAAATGTTCTAAACCACCTATTTTGCAATGTAGGTACACAAGATGCTTCTTTGGTGGGAAAGAGAGCACGAGGATGTGGATCAAGCCACATTACTCCATCCACCTTCATTACAGGCATTGAGAGCATGCAGGCTATTTAAATTTTGGGCCATACCTGGCATGAGGGCACAGGTATACTTTCTACAATGGCTGGTAGACAGGTGGAGCACGCAGGACCAGTGCTTCATTATTGGTGGCAACCGGCTCAAAATCGAGCCGGAATACATATACTTCTTGACTGGCTTGCCCAAGAGAGGCGAGGGATTATCTCTATTCGGATCTAGGCCAGGAGGCCAATCTGTCGCCAGTCTCCGACTAGAGTTTTGTAATAACCAAACTGCGGACAAATGGATAGATGTTAAAACCATCTCCCATCCTAAACTAAAAGTGATGGCATTTACCATCACCAGACTCTGTGGGAGCGCATCATTGCATCTAGCTACCAGTTCCCAGATGCGCATGGCAGTAGACTGCTTCCGAGGCACCATCTTCAACTAGTGCGATGTTGTATTGGCCAATGTGAAGGGCCAATTGACTAGGGAAAAGAATGGACAACTAAAGCACTTTGGATATGGTTATTTAGTTGTGATATTTGCCCTAGAGATGGTACCTATGCTGATTCCACGGCAACTTATCGTTGAGGCTGGACTTCCCCGAGATCCTAGGGTTATGCGTTGGGTTGCAGTCATGGCCCGCCACCCTGAGGAGGGCACCGAGGTTGTTCGATTCTCACCCCGAGTATTTTCGTTGGTTAGAGAACCAACTCTTTGTGATTTAGGATTTTCTGTACGCTGGGATGGATTATCGTGGTGATCCCGACATGGCTCTTCCACCAGGAGAGCAATGGGATGATAGAGGTAAAATTGTTTTCAACATTTTTTTTTAAATTAAATATTTTTTTGTTTTAAATCGTTCCAAAACTAATATTAAAAAGTTTTTAAATGCAGATGTGGGTCCACGGTGACCAGCCGCTCTCCATCCTTATGATCGAAGACAGCCAGCTGCTACAGCACCGGCCCCACAGGACCAATCAGCAAAGACCTTGGCCGAATTGGAGGGTCACCTAGAGCGCTTGACAGTAGATATTCCGGAGACCAGCATAGATGACATTCCTCTTAGGTTACAGTGTTATGTGATTGGGGTCCCAGGACCTTTTAGGAGGTTCCTTTATAGGGTGGCCCGAGCAGTGGTGTCTTATCGTGATCATCACCACTGATGGGATGATTGCCTTGTAGACTCATTTTTGGACTTTTTGTGCTATCATTTTTGCCGATCATAAGGTGTTTTTCAACCTATGATCGAAGACGATGTGCATTTTGACACATTTCTATGCTATGCCATATTACTATTACTGGTTATCTTGCAAAACGTGTTATGGGATGTTTTTATATTTACTGTTTGATTTAATGCAAATGTCTATTTAATATTCGAGAAGCAACTGCATCTGCTAATGTATTTAAATATCTTGGAATGTGATGATATTTGATGTAATCAAATTCTCGTTCCAAGAGACGGACTCTCAAAAATAATCACAATAACACTGGATTTCTAATGGCATAAACTCTATTAAGCTGTAATACAACGAGTTTCGAATCTAACCTAACAATCAAACTCCGAATTCCAAATGAAATGGATTCAGATAATAACTCAATCACTGCACTGTATTCTGCAATGTTGTTCATTGTTTGACCATGGCTTACCCCATGCATAGATACTAACTGGTCAGAGGGCGAATAGATAACCCAAGCTGTGGAAGAGATGTTCTGTGTACTACGACAAGCGCCATCAGCAAAACCGATGTATGTTTGGAGAGGTGTCGAATAAAATCAAGATAAGCAGGAATAATTATGAAAAACACTCTCTAAAGTAAAGCACGCATTCCTAATCTAAAAACACACCAAACTTAGAAAGAAACTAGTCTAAAAATCTCCACACTAATCTTTTAAGCATAATATCGCTTTAGATAAAGCCCATTCCTAGGTTTAACTAAAGAGACACCATAAAAATCTTCTAATTCATAGGCCCCTTTTGCCAGCTTTCGCTTAACAATATACAGACCATGCCACATGGGTACAAATTTTCCAGCCCCTAGCTTATCGTTTACTTGATCGTAAAGTAAGACTAGGTCTCCTTCCGAAAAATTGTGGGGTGTAACATTCTGATCTTACTGAGCTTTAATTCTTTTGGCATGATTTTCGATAGCTAATGCAGCATCACGTCGATTCTCATCTAATTGAGCTAAGTATAATAAACGTTTTTCCTCTTCGGAAGTGGCTGGTAATAATTGTACGGCAATTTGTAATGACGGGATTTCGCATTCAATGGGTAGTACTACCTCTAAACCATAAACCAGTTGAAAGGGAGTAAAACCTATTGATGTTTTGACTAAGGTTCGGTATGCCCAAAGCGCTGAAAATAACATGTTATGCCAATTCGACCTATGAATCCCAATGATTCGTCGGATCATGGCGAATAGAGCTTTGTTGATTTCTTCAACCAGACCATTTTCCTATGGGTAATATGGTGTGGAACTATCGTGACGCAGGCCAAGCTGATCTGTTAGTTCAGTCATCATGATGTTTCGAAAATGACTCCCATGGTCAATGATAATCACTTGAGGAACACAAAACCTAGCAATTATATGATTGAAAACGAAAATCGCAGCAGTTTTGCCATTTGCCGAAAATGTAGGCATCGCCTCGGCCCACTTAGTAAAATAATCTACCACAAGGATGATATACACATGCCCCCCAGCCGAGTGAGGGTTACATGTAATAAAATCGATACCCCATTTTTCGAATGAACCGATGGCAATTATAGGGTGGAGAGGAGCAGGTGGAGCACACATCTTATGATAAAAAATTTGGCAATTGTGGCATTTCTGGACTGTAGTGATACAATCTTTGAATAAGGACGGCCAGAAGTAGCCAGCGCGCAAGATCTTTTGGGTTGTGGCATACCCAGACATATGACCGCCACACGCTCCAAAGTGACAGTCATTAAGAACCTTTTCAACCTCGTCATGAGTTAGACAACATCAGAAAACAGAATCCACCCCACGACGATAAAGAGTATCTCCAATAATAGTGTAAGGTTGGGATTGGAACCGTATTTTCTGGCGCTGAGATCATGAGATGTCAGGAAAAAAAGATTGGGTTCGGAGATAGACAATGATATCTCCATACCATGGATCAACAGTGCTGATAAGGAACAAGGATTCATCCGCAATGGGTTCTTCCGCCACATGTTTGGTATCAGCACGAGGGAAGTCACACATCAATTCCGCAAAAACCAAAGACTTCTTTGACTTGGCCTTTTCAAATTCGAAGTCTTATTCTTGCAGGATGACAATCCATTTCGAATAATTGCCCCCTAGCAATTGTTTAGTCAAATGGTATTGCATAGGGTTATAGTCAGAAATGACGGTGGTTTTATGAGGTAATATGTAATGACGAAATCTTTGAACAGCTTGTACTGTTGCCAAGGCCAGTTTCTCCACATGTGAATATTTTAACTCAATCGGAGTTAGAGACCGACTAAGATAATAGATCACATGTTCACTCTCAAATTCATCCTGTTGAACTAAAACCATCACAATAATGGAATGGGAAGCGGCGAGGTACAATCTTGGAGAATGGAATAAGAATGGAATGGTACAATGGGAAGCGGCGAGGTAAATTTTCTTATTCTCCCTTGTTTTTTAGTAACCGGAAAAATATTCGATACCCAATCCGTTAAAGGAATTAGGTAAATGAAACCTGCTTTAAGTAATTTCTCAACTTCTGTTTTGATGGCAGCAGCTTTTCATGGGTGTAACTGACACAAACGTTACCAGACGGGTTTAGAATCTGGGTAAGTTTTGATCTCATGCACAACAATTGAAGGATCAATTCCTAGCATTTCCTCATAGGACCAGGCAAACACGTCACGGAATTCTTGAAATAGTGCTTTATATGTTTTGACTTCAGTGTCCGTACAAGAAGCACCTATGTGAATGTTTTCAACAATCCCAGGTTTGACTGAAATGTCGATAGGAACCATTCGAGAAATATTTGCTAAATTTTGTTCAGAATCAAGATGTTTCAATGGATTCTGTGGTTCTTTGACATATTCAGCAGTAAAAATAGATGAAAAATCATTCTCAAAATGATCAATCTCAGGTAAAAACGAAGAGCGATGATGAAGATCTTCCCATGGTAACTCATCAACAGACAATAGTTCCTGAATTTTCTCATTGGTGTGAACAGTTTCAGAAAAGGTCGTCGAATCTGAGGTTGAGATTGAAAGTGATTCTCCATGGATCACATTCACTAGATCAAGATTGGTTGAACTTGAGTCGGAAAATGACTGTACAGCCTGATAAGCAACTTCAAAGGGACTCAAAGGCATGGCATCACCTCAGAATCGAATGGAACGATCCAAGGATCGTCAAGAACAATGGATTCTGACGAAATCATATGAACAGTCGTGAAAGGATATGGTATGTTGGGAGGAGGAAATGAAAAAGTTCTGAGTAAACCAGAATCTTTAAGTAATCCTACCCCAACATCCTTATAAAGGATATCAGTTTTACCAACATGTTGAATACTCTCAGTAGAGGATGGGTCAGATGAAAAGTAAGTTAATATCTTCTATCGTTCCCAATGAGGAAGGATTGATTCCCACACTGGTTCAGATATGATCTCATGATTCTCCTTTAAGGGGAGCTTTCCCAGAGCATAGATGTAACAATTGGAATTTCTCCCTACCGTAAGATCGACTACTTGTTTGTTTAAACTATCTTGGAGAGTTAATTACTCTCTACTCCAAGATACTAGCCTAAGCTATGTTTTGGTGAAAAGAGCCCTAGAAAATAAAAAGATTGCTAGATGGATTTTAATTAAGCGTTAATTTTATTGGTTGTTTCTTAAGTAAATGGGTGCAGAGATGAAACTTATGGTGTGAAGACTCGACTCCAAAACACTAAAAAAATGCACCTAAGATGATAAACAATTCCTTTTCTTTTCAATGAATTTCTAGCTAAGGAAGAGTTGAAAATGCAATGCTTTGAAAATCAAATCTTTCTCTTAACATACAACTGAAAGGAAAACTTTTTGTTTTTCTCAATGAACTATCTCTAATGGTTTATTTTATGAGCTCCTTGATCTTCATAATGAACATGTTTTGTTATAGTATCTATGCAGCTGTTCTTTGATGTGTGTGTATGCAGGTTATTAAAAGGGAATTGTTTGAAGTCGTTGGAACAAAGCTGCCACAAACAAGCGTTGGACCGAGGTAGGGTCTACTACACCTATTAGTTTTCATTTATGAATTGAAACATGTTTAGAGAAAAGTAGATTTTCTTGTGCTGCTTGTTGCTAGATATCGTCTAATACTAGGGAGATCAGTCTTGTCCACAAGAATGATTTATCCGGCCTTGGAGACCTTATCTGGTAGGAAACCTTGAGGTTGGTATTGACCTTGAGGTTGGTACTGACCTTACGGTTAGTATTGACCTTGAGGCTGGTACTGACCTTGAGGCACATATTGAAACTGAGGTTGACCTTGAGGTACATATTGGTACTGGGGTTGACCTTGAGGAAAATATTGTCCCGTAGGGATATACTATCCTTGAGGTTGCCCCCCAGGCAGTATTTGAGTACCTTGCGGCTGCCCCTAGGCGCTATTGAACTACCTTGAGGTTGCGGGTTAGGAGTAGTACCAGACATCATAAGGATCTCTTCGACACTTAATGGTTTAGTTCCTCTATTACCAGGAGATACTACATATTCGATGGGTTGAGGATATTCTCCTGAAAACGTACCAGATAAAGACTGATACCTAGGAGGAATAGAAGGAACGCAATGTAAAAATGTTTGTGGCGTCTGAGAAAACAAGGACAGCTGTCTCGACATATTCAAAGGAGGATAATAACCTCTGGGTGTTGGATGGAAAGGAAAGCAAGGTGGTGAATATGCGAGACCTGGATTTTCTAAAAAGTTGTTCAACGAAATATACCAAGCGTCACCTCTAATGGGACTGTAGAAAATGGATTCACGCTCCCTAAGTTCGATAGCTAGTTGATTTTCAGAGATGTTTATACCTTCATCCGGACTTACAAGTTCTTCTATGGAAATGAGTCCAGAAGGAAGATTCTAGGTAATGATGCTTTCTACCCTGGGTGAACTAGGACCACTAGAAATAGGAGAAGCAAATCCCGAAGATGGAGTAGCAGCAGGTTCAGTTTCAGGTTCAGAGATTTCAGGTTCTTCGACTAATGAACCAGTAGGAGTAATACTACCAGTAACTTCGGAAAATGAAATCAGTTAAGAAATATGTTCTGTTGCTTGAACTAGATAATTAGGATGTATGATTAACGAAGACTCCCCAGCCTCCCGTGACCCAACTCTACTTTCACTAGGTGTGACAAGAGCTCGCAACCCTTCAAGTTGACTTGGTGTAAATTCGGGAGGCTACCCCCGAAGTCGATGGGATTGTCTTGGTAATTCAGCCACGATTAATTATTTAATTACTTCACACGAAAACAAAGAAAATCTCAAGAAAACCACCTAAAGTCTCTAAATAACCAAACAATTTGAAGCACAC
>APFE030114278.1:115288-168446 GCA_000404065.3 Pinus taeda | reverse complement strand
TATTAAAACACCGCGGATACGATCTATAGGCAGATCTGAGGGGATGGATTCATTTAAGAGACCGTATAGGACCTGCCACCTTATAAATGCTTATTAGTGCAATATTTGCCGAAAGATCTTTTTAAATCATGCAATGGACGTATTGGCGGCCGAGCGGGAATGATTATGTCTTAATTGTCATTAACTCAGGCTTTCCAATCATTTTAACGGTTTTTTCGTTGAGAACTGTGCCTTATCTAATCGGATCGGGCAGGGGCGTGAGGATAGTTTTAACAATGCTTTAAGTGCTGCCGATCGCCGATCGCCGATATCGGATCGGGGAAAGGCTTATGTGCATTAAGGATTTAACAAGAGAAACCACCGATCACCGATTGCCGATATCGGGTTGGGGAAAAGCCTATGAGCAATGTTTGATATACGAAGGGGACTGCCAATTACTGATATCGCCGATAGCTTTATCAGGTCGGCGCTTTATTGATAGGCACGATAGTGGTGCACAAGAAAATGGCCGATCGCCGATATCGCCGATAGCTTTATCGGGTCGGGGGGAGCCTTTTGATTGCTTAGCACATACAAATTTGTTTTATTTCCAATGTTTTAAAGAGATATTGCTTTTCTTGGATTGATTGGACTTTTACAAAGTAAGAGTTATTGACATCATCTTTATTTTAAGAGGGACCCATTTCATATTTTAATGTTTTTGTAAATAAAAATAAATATGAAATGGGGGGTTGTTTGCAATGCACAACACACCTGTGAAGGCCTTGGAGATATAAAAGGTGTAGATAACTGATTCTACTCTATAGAGATGATGTGATGAATAACCCATCTAGCAAAGGAAAACTAAATGTTGAATCAATATCAGGATGAAGTCATGATGAGCTACTAGGTCAAGGCACGTAAACATGCAAGTACAACGAAGCATGGACAAGATGGAAAAAGAGTAGATAAGATGACAAGAAAACCTAATGAATGACAAGAAAGACACTTTCCACGTAGGAAGCATGACATGACAAACCGGGGAGGAAAGTGATCGATGGATGTGCCCTACCTAGAAGAAGTTTGAACTAAGACTTCAAGACACCAAAGAAAGGAAGGAGACCAAGCAGCTAAAGGACCCCACGAAGAAGAAGTTGCTGATGAATGAAAGAGTCCCTAGTTAAGATGGAGATTTGATAGATCCCTAATCAAGAGGGAGTTTTGGATCACCCCTAATTACAAAGAAGTGACAATTGCGTTTCCCATTTCATGGGTCATGCACTAGACCAGGACTAACAACCGTAAGTCTAGATGAAGCCCATGAATGGAAATGTAGACATAAGATAGACACAACATTCTTGTATTCACTTAGGAAGAAATCATGGGAGGATTAGGTAATCATATGGCATCTGAAACTCTTTAAGGATGTGTAGGGCGTCCAAGACAAGAGTAGGCAAGAGGACCGATATTCTTCGAGGGCTAGGAACCCAAGATAAGAATAGTCCTAGAAGGTCATACTTGGAGAACACCTTGGTGGGTATGTACCTTGAGAGACAATGATGAAGGTGTCTATAAATCATTGGTCTCGCCAGCATTGTAGCTCATGATATTATAGATAGATGGAGCTGTTAGTCAAGGCCTTGAACTATGACAATCATGATGGATATGATGCTATAACAGATGGATTTCTAATTTAGTTTCTCTTATGGGAGTTCTTCAAGATTTATAATAGCCAAACACCTTGTAATGTTGTATGAATACCTCCCTCATTAAGAGGGAGCGTTGAAGAAAAAGTAACTAGATTCATTATTCCTAAAATGTACCTTTGATATTTGTATCTAAATAAAAGAAATATTATTTTTAGAATATATGTCAATGAGTTTCTTGCTCATTGAAATAGGTCTAGAACTATTTAAATTTCTATAGGTGAGTCAAATAGTCAAAAGAAAAGGTTGAAAACCTTAAGGGAATGTTACACCTTGTATGAATATGTATAAGGGCCATAAGAATTCCTACAAGAAAATTCACAAGTTTCCTCTAAGAAATGGCACCATCAAGAAGCTCATTCAAGCATACAACTCCACCAAAGAACCATCCAAAGTCCACTCTACAAGTCGGCCTACAAACAATTGACTAGTTGGCCTTCTAGTGGGCCTAAATGGAGGGACAATCCTCTATTTATAGAGGTTATCCAATCCAAATACAATGTACCAATTAAAATTTGAAATCCAGAAGAGAAAGAGGACAAGAAGAAAGAAGGAAGTTGAGGAAAGGGGTCTACTAAGGAGGAAGAACAAGGAATATTGAGGGACTATTTTCTAGGGTATACACATTCACACATGCGAGGAAATGAAGGATAGTCTGCAGCTATATCATAAGCAAGATAATAGTTATATAATCTTCCTTGTTTGGGCTACTCACGAAGCCTACAAGGCCTCCTAAGTCAAGTGAACAATACCAATCTCTCAAGCGAAGGATCAAAGAGGGAAATAGAAGGTAAGAGGGTTGTTCTAAGGCCCATTACAATCACTTGTGTTAGGGAAAAGGAGGTTGCCTTTGCTGTCACAACAACCCTCCCATTACAGTCATCCAATTTAGTTGATTGGTGAAAAGAAGAAAGGAACCATCATAGGAAAAAGGTCTCATGAAAGGTCTCTTCTCTAGAGCAAGTGCAACAAGGCTTACTAACAAGTTGAAAGAAGAATGAAGTGCAGGAAGAAGGAGGATGAAGTGCCGAGAAACGAAGTGTCGGAAGAAGTGTCAGAGTATAAGGTGTAGAAAGGAGGGAAGACTTAACTTGTGCTTGGAGGATCCTCTTGTCAAGGGTCTAGGGTTTGGAATTAATCAATAGAAGCTTCAATAAGAGAAATTCACTAAAGGGTTTTCCTCTCAAGAGAAGAGAGGTTTTGGCTGTGGCAGAGAGCCAACATTTTGTGTTCTTGTTTTTCTTTTTTGGTAGAAATTTGATGAAGTACACACATATGATACCATAATAATAAGAAGAAAAATAAGCTAACAAGAAAAGTAAAAAGAGTCCACAAATTGTTATCAAGAAACGAATAATCGTACTACACTACTTTGCCCTAGATTCTTCAACACTCTAATCTATTTCTAGTTATAGTCCAAGGCCTAAAAGATGTTATAGAAAGGCGATAAAGGCATGGAAAAGCCAGTCCAAAATGGAATTGAGGGGAATGGAAGTCAATTTGAGGGCTACCCTAGGCTCAGACTATCATTAAGGGATTTCCTGTAGTTACTAGAGGAATTACTACATGATGTCCTAGTTTACTACAGGATCTCATCTAAGGGCATTTTGAGGGTTCCAAAGGTGTCCAAATGGTGGAAAAAGGTAGCAAGAGATTCGAAAAGTATGTGGAAGACCTTGCTAAATCGAAAAATATTAAAGAACCCATCTTGCATAAGGGAAAAAGGCAAGAATGTACAAATCAAGGAGGCCACCAGAGCCATGAATGAGGCACAATGAGGTCACTAAGTTGCTCAGAGGATGAGCAACACTTTCAATAGGGGGTACGATGAGCCTCCAAAGTAGACATAAATTAAGGCACATGTGAACATCCTTTAGCACATGAAACCTCTCCTTCTGCATTACATAATGTATTTTTAACTTTAATATGTTCATTAGGAAGGTTTATGGATAATTGCATATTTGTGCCTAATATTATTTATTTTTGTCGAATATTGGGAAGATTATGAAGATTTAGAGGAGGAGATAATTTAGGGACTTGCTCCCTCCTATAGGAGGATATATTAAATAATAAATTAAAAAGATATTATGAAATTATTGCACAGATTCTGGAGCTCGAATGATTGAGAAAATCATGTGTTCCTCGTCATTTAATGCAGATTCCTGGTATTGGGAACCAGATTCACTATTTGAGGGATTTTGGTGGGGAAATCCTTTCATGGGGAATGCTTCTTAATAATTTTGTATAAGTACCAAGTTGAATTTTCTTCTAAGGGTTGATTTTTCTTAGTCTTCTTATGGAGAGAACTCGTATTTTTGCAGCTCTACTTTCATTTCTTGCATGGATGTAATTGTATTGATGGAAATAATGAAGATTGGTGCCATGTTCAACTTCTAAATATTTGTATCATTCATAGGACTCCGATTTTCCTTTAGATTTTCCATCCCAAGAGCTTCAATGACCCTTTTGTATCATTTACTTTTCTTCTTTTCACTTCTTATTCACATGCATCTCTTGTTCTTGTCGTTTTTCTATTTTTGCATTTAGTATTAATGATTTCTTGTTGTAGGATTGGGTTAAATAGTTGAAGTAAGTTATTTTTTAGGATCACAAGAATCATTTCATAATTTGAAAAACTTTGGAAGGTCATAGTAATCATTGATCTACTTGCATTAGTTTGCTTATTCCCAAATCTAAATTTCTGGAAGTCCCTTGTGCCAAATATAGTAAATTTATACTATTTTTTGGAGCATTCTAACGAGCTTCAATTGATTAGATTCCACTTGCATTAGATCACAAAAAATATAGTTAATAAAAAAATTTACCCCATTGCAGTTTCACTTGATTAGGTTAGGCATTTGATAGATTTATTATCTCACTAGTTCTCGAATTTCTAGATTTTAGACTAGTAATGTTTTTCTATTTTTTAGCATGGGTTAACATAGGTCTTTTTGAGTTATTCCACTTGGAATGGAGACCTAATACTTCCTAGTCAATAAACCAATCCGTCCCATCCAATTTGGATTTTATTTTCTTGGTCATTCGATGAATTAAAACTTCCTATAGTAAATCTGTAACATCATGTAGTTTCCTGTAGTACTCTTCCTGCGTGTATATACTTGCTAAGATTTGTTGAAAAATATTGGATTTTATCCCTTAGGGTTGAATCATGACCCATAGGCTCTAAATAAATGGTTGAGGAGGAATATGCACCAACTAGGACATGCCTTTTTACAATGTAGATTAGGCCTATTTATTTGAATTCATGCTCTTAGGATTTCAATTACAATTTGTTGTTCTTGCTTAGGATTAATTTCTTTTCCAAAGTAAAATTTCCATTAATGAAATTAGTTTATGATTTGATTTCCTTACATTCACTCTAGTAGCTCATGAACTCAAAGGAAAGACACATTGTCTGCTGCACAAATACTGTTTATACCTCTTAATTTTGTACGAACCCCAGGTTGATAATTAAAGTTGGTAGCCTTCAGATATACAACATTCTTGTTGCAATACCGAGGCTCATCAGTTGAGATGATTAAGCACTAGGAAGATGTGGAATATAGCTAACATGGAAAGTTATGAGATAATATGGAACTGAGATATTATATGTGCAATGGGAAAAGGGTCACGTGAATGTTGACTCCTCCTGAAAGTATAAGCCCTTCACACATCATTTGAAAGAGTCAATATAACATGCAAGCCAACAAACAAGTCAAATGTTGGGATGATGCAAAGTGCTTTCATTGGGTCACAAGACTAATAAAGGGACCACGAGTGATGTTGACTCCTCCTTGAAGGAAAAGGATCGCACACATTTCAAAAAAAGGTTGGGGAAAGTCCTTGATAGAAATGACGGGAACAACATTTGACAAGATTAATTTTCTTTCCTCAGAGAGTAACTCTTAGAGGGTGCTATTGTGCACACCTTTGGACAATCCCAACTGATGTATGTTTGGGATGACATGTAAAGGATGGTGATTTGGAGCTAGAACATTGGTTAATGAGACCAACATAGGAAGCTTGCATGTCCTAGAAGACTTTACCAAGGTAGATAAAGGAGTGACACATAATAAAAGGGTTGGGGCAAGTTCATAACCCTTGGTCACTTGTGAATTGGTAGGAGCTTTATGAATAGAGGAAAAAATATGAGCTAGGGACTCAAGCTTGTGTTATAAATAGAAAATGTAAGGGACTTTTCATTATAGGACCTTCACTCTATTGTCATGATTGAAATACTATATTTATAGTCTTTGGCCATAATGGTTTTTCCCTACGTCTTGGGCATATAGATGCACATCTTATATGGAATTTTGGATCGAGTTGTTTTATAAAAAGGGTTTGGAATATACGCTTATGGATCCTCCCACTTTGATTTTAAATGAATATTAAAGGGATTTATTTCCCTAAGTTGGGGTTTCTAGAAGCACCTTTTGACCAGAGTTTTACTTTATGGGTAAATTTAAGATGGCATATTGGCACAACTAGTATTAGGTCAGCATCATGTGGTATCAGAGCTATAATTCTATATGAATCTCATAATAGAGAGGTTAC
Organism: Pinus taeda; assembly: GCA_000404065.3. Classification (NCBI taxonomy): domain Eukaryota; kingdom Viridiplantae; phylum Streptophyta; class Pinopsida; order Pinales; family Pinaceae; genus Pinus; species Pinus taeda. The sequence goes on along the minus strand of APFE030114278.1, from coordinate 162,207 downwards.
ATTACTTGGAGAATAAATGAAGAAAAAAAAGAAAACATAAATCAAAGGATTGAAAGCTCTTTGGAGGAACAAAGTTTGTAGAATCAGATTTCAAGGATTTGAATGAGGTAAATTGTTTTGTCTTGAAATTTACATTAAATTTGGAGATTGGTGATAGAGGAAGGTCCATGAGGTCTTGGATAGATGGTTAATGGCTATGTTGTTAAGGCACTCCTAGATGTTAAGTCATAGGTTCAATTTCTCACCTTATTCAGATGTTATTCTTGGACATGACCATGATGTAGCATTATCAATTCTAGACTTACAAAACAAAACACATAGGAAGAATATCCCAAGCTAAAGGATATTAAGGGAGTTGAAAAACCAATAAAAGAAGGATTAGTATAGAGTAGATGTAATAGAATGAATCAAAGGAAGATCTTGGCACATATCTTATAAGTAAAATATGATATTTTTATGCTACTTACGATCATAAAGAATATTCTTTACAAGTAGTGGATGAGAAGGAAGTCAATAACATAACTCTGAGGATAAGGAAATTATGACAGAACCCACTAGAAGAATGAAATTTCTAAAGAAGAAGAGGACTTCATGAGTTCTCAAAGGAGGAAGTGAAAAAGTGATAATTTCAAGATGTAACAGCCCTAGTGAAAATTCCATGTAACAAAAGTCAATAAAGGAAAAATAATAACCACAGTTGATGGGACAATTATTCCAACTAAATGTTAGGCAAGACATCCTAGTGTGGGCCTTCATCGGTTTATTAATGGCTGGGGAAATTGGCAAAGGCAATGGTTAAGGCTTTGGAAAGAAAAAATGGCATTTTTGTCACATTTGTTTATGAAAATAATGGAAATTAGGAGAAAGGGAGTTGAAAGGTCATAGGTTGCATGTGAGGTGGAAAATGAAGAAAATAGAGGCTTCATTCATAAAAAGTCTTATGAGGATTAGTACATAGACTTTTTGTCAGTTTAGTTTTTTATCTCTCTCATTATTCTCTCTCTCTCTCTCTCTCTCTCTCGTTCTTGGATACTTAGAATTTCTCAGAGCGCACTTGGAGAGTGTGGCATACTTGGATTTTTGGGTCAAGAAGGAAAATGAAGGGTAGGAAAGTGCGAGAGAATACCAGGCTCAACATCTACAATGGGTTTTCCTTGTAGGTACCGAGTTACATGTATGTTTTACTCACAAGTTTTGGCACGCATGTCATACGCATGTGGTTTCTTAGTCATGATATGTCATTGGCATGGAGGATGGCTAGGATTGACACTAGGTTTGCCTAACCTTTCCATTTCCTGGATAACCATGGTGATTGTAGATTTATTTCCTTGTTTTGTTTTAGGTTGGTTCTCATGTTTCCTTATCTTGTGTTGAGCTACTAGTTCCTCAAGCCTTGGTTGGACAAACGTTCTAGAGCTATGTATTAGCTTGGGTTGTTTTACTAGTCCTGGAGCCTTGGTTGGAAAAACACTCTGGAGACCTTGGTGGGTTGAGTTACTAGTCTTGGAGCCTTAGTTGGAAAACACTCTGGATACCGGTATAAGCTATGGGTTGAATTACTAGTCCTGGAGCCTTGGTTGGAACAAACACTCTAGAGCCTTCGAAGGCTTTGATAGAGACCAATCTGATGATGGTTTTGTGATGTCTGACCATGAGGTGGAATTATTATTTGATGGGTTGAGGTGCTTGGCCTTTGGAAGCCTTGGATGGTTCTTGATTGATGTGTTCTATGAGATCCCACATTCATGCTTGGAATATGGCATGGGGGTGAATGGCTAAAGAGAGATTTGACTCAACCATTCTATGGTTGGGTGGAATGTGGAAGTGCTATCCTGGGTTTGGAGTTTTCATCATCAATATGAGGTTATTTATCCTTGTATTTTTGTGAGCATTATACTGGTTCATATGTGGGTTATATGGCTATGATTTTCTTGGTATTTCTATTGCTATTATGTTGGTTATGTATATGTTTTTCGACAATAGCTATGTATGGATCTCATCATGATTTTACTTGTAAATGAATGCACAATGTGTCTATGACCTAATGGATGAAATGATAGCCAATGTGTTGAGGCATCAATGCCTCTTAGCGATACTCAGCTACGTATTAGATCCTTATGCTCAGATATGTTATTTACACATGTAGATTACATATTCCTGATATGTTTAACAAAATTCCTATCAAGGCTAGTAGGGGTCCGGTCAAGGTCTAATTCAAGTAATTGCATTTGTACTATCATTTCCCTGTTATCTTACTGTTATGAAGGTGTCATTCAATTGTAGGCAGTGACCTGGGCTTTGGGCATGAAAAAGTGGCTCAAATCCCAGCGACACTAGCATAACACTGAGAAAAATAGTACCTAGTGTTGGAATTATGATACATATGTTGTACTTGATGGTAACCCACTCATCTCAGATGATAAATTATAGTGCAGCAAAGTTATTTTCTGGTTCACGCACTTTAACGCAGAGAAACGTTCACGCACCTTCATGCAAAGAAAAGTTCCTTTCATGTAGAGAAAAGTTCACGCACTTTCATGCAGAGAATAAATTATAGTGCAGCAAAGTTATTTTCTGATTCACGCACTTTCATGCAGAGAAAAGTTCACACACTTTCATGCAGATAAAAGTTCACGCACTTTCATGCAGAGAAAAGCACATGCACATGGGAAATCTTATTGTTGGTGCATGGCATTAGTCCAATAGTTTTTGATCCTATGGTTTTGGTCCATGGTATTTAGTCCTTGGCATTTGAACCTGTGGTTTTGGGCCATGGTATCTCGTCATAAGTGTTGATCCCAAGTATTGGGTCCATGGTATTGAATTGTTATGGTTTTTGGCCCTGGTATTGAGAAATGCCTAAGGCTATAAAAGAGGAAGTAGATCATTTGGCAAGGCATCTTCTGAATGATTGAATATCTGATAAAGTGCTAGATTCGGAATACTGTGATTGGGTTATGGTGCAGATCTGGATCTAAATGAAGAAGGAACCTGAGCACAAGGAGAAGGATAAGTTCTATTGATGGGTCAAAATCTTAAGGCTGGAATAGTGGTATCTCTATATGATTTTTATTTGTGATATGTGGCACACGCTTGATCTATAAATCTGATAATCTGGGTTAACTAATATTTGAATGTTTGAAAGAATGAATTTATAGATCTATACGCAGGTTTCTGAATAGTGAAGTAGCGTACATCTCTTGATTTATGTTCTAGCTGCTTCTATTTATTGCTACAGTGTTCTGGGTTCAGAAGTGGGGTGTGATTACTGTTATTATGATTTGGGTATAGTCGTTAGAGAAGTGTTTATTTTGATTCAGTTTGTGCACAAGGAAGTTGGTTGACTGCAGATCTATTTGATACTTGGTGGATCGGGTTGGAATGTTTATCATTATCTGTTTTGATAGACTAGATCTGAATTATTGACGTATGTTTATGTATGGTATATTTTGGGTATGACAAATGTATGGAAAAGTTGCAAGTTATAAGGAAATATTTGCAGGTTGGTTTTGGTGAAAGTATTGTTTTAGTATTGGTTGATTGTGTGCCTCAATGATATAGATGGGTCTAGTATGAAAATTGGGTGAAACGTGGCCTTTCAGATTAGGGTGTTGTGCTTTAGTGTATCCAGTCTAAAAATTGATGAAACATGGTACTTGGAGGAAGAAAGAGAAGGTTGTAGCATTCGGTAGGTCGGCACCTATGTACTAGTACAAGAGCCAAGGGGGTGGTAGCTCCCTACTCGTAGCAGCTGGAAAACGAGTAAAGGTTGGAGCATTTCAGCAGGTAGCAACCTACGTACTAGTAAATGGATTGACTTTTACAAGAGCAAAGGGGGTTGTAGCTCCCTTCCAGGATATTCTGGAGAATGAGTGAAGGCTGTAGCCTTCTACAGATAGAAGCCTGTGTACTGGTATAAGTCTTCACCAGTACAAAACTATTGTAAAAGATATTTCTTATTAAAGAAGATTGAGACGACTTGCAGCAGGTGGTTTTCACCCACATTGGGTTTCCACCTTACATCATGGTGTTCATGTGTGCTTCTTATGTGTGAGGATCTGTTCTATTTTACTGCTCTGGTTTACTACTCATGTGGTTAATAATGTTCTGATGCACTCATTAAATATCAACTAACTGAATCATATGTTTACTGGATATACATTTGTTGCAACACATATGAATCATAATATGGAAATGAAAAAGTTTAATTGATCTGATCATACTGATTCACCCCCGCCCCCTCTCAGTATTATTTCCAACACCTAGACACTGGTATGCCTTGTCATGAGAGTGTTCAGAGCCTTCTAGATGCTGGTAAGCCTATAACATGGAAGCGTCCGGGGGTCAAGTGGTCCAAAATCTCAGTGGGACCTAGGGGCTAGTTGGTAGAAAGGTTGGGATGCTTCCTTAGGGTCCTAATTCTAATGTTGAAGGTTTGTATGGTGTGTTTTTGTCGGTACCACTTCCTTAATGTGACTTAGGAGGTTGAATCATATCATAGTGGCCTCTCGTCACATGTTTACCCCAGTTGGCTAGTTACTTGGGTAGATGTGGTAGGACGGTGTTACAAAATATGCATAAACATAACAACTTTGGAATATGAGGAGTAGCGGTACTCAGGTTCTAGTGCAGAGAACTAGTGGAAGGGAGATAATAAGAGATCAACTTGGTAATAGTGACAAGTGAAAGAATTATTACAAAGATGGAGGAGGCTTATTGTACCTCACAAGTGGACAAGGAGAGTTTACAAAAGAAAAAGGAATCAAGGATGACTATTGATAGTCATTCCAAGGGTTTGGAAAGAAGTCATAAGTAGATGGAAGAAAGTTCCAAAACAAATGGCATGAAACAGGTAATAGATGAGGATTTTGAAAGGGAATTGGTTTAGTTGAAAGTAGAACTTGGTAACATTAAACATTGGTTATGAGAACAAGGATATGGCTAGATAGTGAAGAAGAATAATGTGAGATGGCCTTCATTGAAAATGAAGTTGAGACAAAGGATGTCTGCCAGGTTGAAAAAAGAACTCAGAGTAACTAAGTGTGAGGCGGAAGTTCACTACTGTGAACTAGAGTAGGGATCAATACTTGGAGAGGATGAAAGTGATGAAAATTTTGAGAAGAGACGTTTGGAGAGTCTCACAAGTTGTTTGGAAGATAAGCATATGATGTCAGAATCATTTATTAAGTTTGACGAGCCTATTGATTTTAAATCAGATAATTGGTATGTGGATGTAGGAATTGTTGTAGGTGATGAACTAAACGTTAATTTTATTGTATGTAGGGATCAACAATAGGTGCTAAGTACTTTTATAAAGTTTGGAAGTGAACAAATTTAAATTATCTTTCGAGAGGAAGGAAGATATAGTTGCCTTGTAAATGCAATACAGGTGGATACAATATACAATGGATAGATGCAGATTTGGAAGAAAATTGTGAGGTAGACAAGTTTTTATCTTTAGATGAGATGCATGAAATAGAAAAGTTTATATTATATGAAGAGGTTTTAGAGGTTGAAAATATTTAATTGAGCATATGTGTATAGATATTGAAGATGTTGAAGAGGAAGATGTTACAGTGGAAGGAGATGGAAACCTGATGAATGGCTTGAAGGTTCTAGTGCTACATGAGGAAAGGATGTTGGAATCACCTAAAGGGAATTCAAAGTCTCTTGTTTTTTAAACTAATGAGTGTTTTTTGTCTACAAGTAATGAAAAATGTAAGGATAGACAAATTCATAATTCTATCATTTGACTAGAGGATACTACAACACCCCACCCCACATTTACCCACTTTAACATACTTTCCATGGTAAACATGACATGAGAGTTACTATGCCTAACCCAACTCCCAAGATGTAGTTATAGAAATGGGATCTAACTCGCCAAAACTTGATTTTCATTTCTCATACATTTTGTAAAGCAATTTGTAAGTAAACTGTTCTTCAAATATTTATGTATCCAAATACTTGAGTAGAATTTCTCATGTATACCTTTTATAAAACATTTTGTAGGAGATTAAATCAGAAACATTGCACTTACTATGCTTGTAACATACTAATTAAAAACATGCCACATAATCATTCCACTTTTCCATTTCCTTGCATGCAAATTTTCAAATTCCTTCCCTGCAACTTATCAAATCCCTTACATGGAAATAGACATTGATCAACTACAACATTATTAAAAATGTTATCCATCCACAAAACAACATACTCATTTAGGTATTTCATCAAACAGTTTGTATGCAATGAATCATTGAACCATTTAATCATTTTCTTCAAACACTTTTCATGCAAACTAATGTAGTGAATGATTTAGTACCTATATCCTAAATTATAGAAATACAAGTTATGGGAACTGAACCAGACGATCAATGGGAGTTTCCATCACTATGGTTCATGTTTCAACTTCTGGAACCTAATATATGAAAATTTATAACAAAAATACCAACACAATCCTATTTGGTGCACAATTCTAGGAGCATTCATGAAGCTTGACTTCAACCAGTCATATCTCCTAAAATATAGCAACCCAAAATCTGAATTTTTTATCATAATATAGTCAATGTGAATTTTTTATCAATTTCTAAGATCTTCTAGAAGAAACATTTAAACAGAAATTCCAAGATGACCTATTTGAGGCCTTCTTTTAGGAGCATTCAAAACATTCAACTTCCTTTACTCATATTTCTTAAAATATTGTGACCCAATATCTGAAATTTTTACCACATTACCAACACGATTTCCCCTAAATTTGGACATTTTTCAACTTCTAGAACCTAACATAAGATAATTTATGGTATAAATTCCAACATGACCTATTTAAAGATGCATTACAGGAAGCTCATCTTCCTCATATCATAATTCCTAAACTATTGTGAACCAATATTGTGTACATGGTATCTGAAAGTCATGGATGGATAGTTGTTCACTATTTTCATTATTTTATTAGAAACTCATCAATAAAGCTTGCTTCCCTCTCATAATACCTGTAATAAAACACATATTAGCTCATGAATCCATATAAAATATCCATGAACCTATAAAAACCATGAAAAAAATCAATAACAAGAGCACTTCATGTAACGTGCACTTAAACAATAATGGAACAATGAAAAACCAACTACATAATCCACACATTAAACAAAAATGCATGCTCATTGATTTCATTTAATAATAGCACATAATAGCATATGCATAGTGCCAACCAAGTCATGGACTTCAACGTATCATCCGACCTGTTATCACCATAAACTTTTTCTGGTCTAAACTTGAACAATTTACATTGTTCCTAGTCATTGGTCCTAGATAGGTGTTAAGTCATTTTATGTTTTAATGGCTAGGTGATGGGTTAAGAGTCTCAAAAGTCTCATTTTCATATCCAAATAAAGTTTAACAACCTTATCCCTTGTCTTAGAAGTATCACATTCTATTTAAGAACTCATATCTTAAAACCTTTTTTGAATTTTTTTTGGAATTAGTCCCGAAACCACATTTTCGTAGCACAGACAATGTAAGAGGTCTGTTTTGCACTACGAAAATGCTGCTCTTTTCATAACACTTTTCCCTGCGCTCTACGAAAGCGTGGATTCATAAACAGTCTTTTCAAAACATCAATTCATTAAAATTCCATTAAATTTTCATTATTAGGTGTCAACTAGGAGTTAGTTCTTAAGCATGTAACCATCCAAAATTCATCATTTCGAATTTAGGGGTCATCATGATAAGTAATTTCAAATTCGAAAGGGCTGGCTAGTTTCTTATTGCAGTTTGCATGCAAACGCTCAAATAGACCATTTTTCGAAGGGTAAGCTTATGGTAATCTCTTACCAAAGTTTCTCTCATCTATAATTCAAGTGAGGCTGACCACCATAAGCAAGCGAGGCTGATAAACATAATTTCAAGTGAGGCTAGTTTGTTACATAAGTTCAGAGGCGAAGATGACAAAAGAAAGGAAAAGTCACAGGTCTAGTCATTGTTTAAGAATAGAGCCTAAAAGCACCAAGGTCTTAGCCAAAGATAACTCAGTTGTGGAAGCCTTCAACAAAACAGGATGTTGGAAATTTTGTAAAAAATTGCAGGGAGGACATACTCAGGTGAAAAAGGAGTTTGCACTACATTTCACTGGCTCAAACACAAAGGTTGGAATCCTAAAATTGCAAATTTCTCCTGAGATCATAGCTTTAGTGACAAATATTCGTAGGGGGCAAGATATATGGTTCAAAAACTTCAGATTTGACATGGAACCATGTAAAGTGTTTCTAAAGCCAAAGTTTGCAGAAATAGACTTAACCAAGGCAATTCCAAGGAACTACATCAAAGACATCTATGCCAACTTGCTCCTCAACATTCAACGATATTTTACCTATGAGGGTAGATATCATAAATTTTATTCATATCATTTTAAATTCTTTTTGCATTTTAATGGTATGATTTCTTTAGATTTTCCTTACTTCCTATATCGAAGTATAACTAAGATGGAAGATAAAGTGCAAATGAAATCTCAAGGATATGAAACTTCCCCTTTTCATCATGGTCTAATTAAATTGATAGTTTTACATGAACTCAAAAGAATAAATAGAGAATGGTCTTCATTTTTGTTTTTATGTAGTTTTGGAATGGAAAATCAAGAGACAGGCATTAAACCTAAGGATAAAGGAACTCCACCAGCAGAAATCAGTAAGCCTGTAATGACCATTTCAAAAATATTTGTTAAGCTGAAACCTAGAAAGTAGGTGAAAGAGCAAGTGAATAAAGCATCAGTGGTTATTCTTGAGACTCCTCAATTTACAAAGGAAAAGATAGCTGGAGTTAAAGAAATGACACAGGAATAGTCAGCTAACAAACCAGTTCAAAGGAGATTCACGAGAAGTCAAATTGCAAAGGAAGAGGGTAAAACAATGATCTCAGGAGAAAATCCAAACTTAAAAGGTAATTTAAATGATATTCTATGAGCCATTGATATTGAAGAATCCCCTTTGGTGTAGGCAAATTTCATAAATTCTGATGGAGGAAAATCGAAGAAGATGAAATCTTCTAAGAAACTCGAATTTGAGGATGAGGTTGCAACATTTGTGTTCAAGCCCAAGAAGCCTTTAAACAAGCAATCTAAAAAGATGCAAGAGTCCAATATTGAGTTAAAGAAAATAGAGGAAGCTTCCATTGTTTAGGAAGAATTGATAGACCATTCATCGTAAATACCTGAAGATGACAAAAACAAAGTTTTTCCACTCAAACAGAAAAAACCAGTTATGAAGAAATGGAAGAAAAGTTAAGAGCAACTAATAATGAAATTGAAAGACTAAGAAAGAAAGTAAGAAGACATGCTATAGAGAAGACATATTTGAAAAGGATAAAGGCTCTCTAGGAAGTGGAAAAAGTTTCTAAACCAGAAATAGTCAGCAGTGAAGCTCAATACTTTACTTGGACTGTACTTGCAATTAAATAATCCGATTTGTAAGGATGATGAATGCTTAGTTGAGAGCTACTAATAGAAGATTGAAAAGAGAGGTTGAAGACCTAGAAATATAGTTAACAAAATCTAAAGAGAGGCTACAACAACAATGGCAACAAAACTGCATGAAGATAAGCATAAAGGATTAAGGGCTAAAAAGGAGGAACTCTAACTCCTTGTTTTTCGGGATAGTTAGGTCTTGAATCAACAAGGTTTGTAATAGTGCTAGAGGCATCATAATGGTCGAAGATATGGATTAGTAGCTATCAAAGAATATATTGAAATCATAGATAAGGTTGTTGAAACATGTTTTAGAATTTCACTCCTATTTGTATTAGGACTCCTAAAAAGATAGCTAGCTATCAATTTGTAATTAAGAAGTTTGTTTTATGAGTAGATAGGTATCAATTTTTGAAATTCGAATTCTCTTAAGGATGGATCATCGAATACAAGGTTGTAAAAACTCTATATAAAGCATGAGAATCAAATTCCTCAGGGTTGGTAATTTTATTAGCAAAGAAAGTTGTGCTATTGTAAGAGATTGTGTTTTTTCAAACTTAATATAGAGATCAGTTTTACTACTCAATATTCACAAGGAGTTTATGTGTTTGATTTTTCTGTGGCCTTTTTCAATTACTTATTTGCAGTGGTACGAGCTTGTGATACTTAGAATTCATTGAAAAATGCTCTAACTTCCTTCACATGCTTGTAAACTGTGTTGATTCACTGTGTTATTGTTTACTTATAAACCTAAACTCCAAGTGCCTTTACTTCCATGTTTTGCTGATCATGATGTTTTGTTGAAGACTATCTTGACTCCATAGCCCAATAGATGTTTGCTAGTCTTTGATTCAACTAGTTATACATTTTTGTCCATTTTTATTCCTCGAGTTAGTCATCTAATCATTAATAAAAAATATTAAACCTATTGAGAGAGCCCTCTAAGGTTGAGGAGGCTAAGCCTCAACCAAAAGATTGGTTTGAAAGAGTTACTCATAGTCTACTTGATCAGCAACCTATCAAGGTTAGATTTTGTGATAACACGACCATATATTGGGCCAAACCAAATACTTATTTCAGCCCAATCACCCCTATGCCACATTCCAAGATTTAATTTGAGATTACATGGGATAAACAAAAAAAAAAAAAACAAACATGGAATCCAAAGGAAGCCACCTCCACTCTCAAGTCATAGTGATTTCACCCAATACCAGGTCCATAAATCACCAAAATCAATACAAGCTAAGATGCCTTAGAATTTCTTCACTATACCCAGAGGAATTTTGTTGTCTCCACCCACTTGTCAAGAGTTCTAGGAGAAAACCATCTCCACCCTCAACCTTTGGGAATTTTCCTTAGACCACCTCAATTAGGATCCAAAATCTGTCAACATCCAAAGCTCAACCAAAACAGGGAATCCACTACATCATGGCTATCTAGGAAATGACATAAGGAAAGGTTGTAGATGACTACAAATCCTAGCAAATCTCATGCCAATGATAGAAAAATTGACCTACAAGCAAATGCATGAACCATGCATTCAAATCCACACAAAATAGATCCAACATGTGTGTTGATACTTGCAAAAATCCTATTGCTGGCGGCTCTTTTCTTTGTTATTTTATGCCCTTTGCTAGCTACTATTAAATACTTCTTCTTAGTTTCCACTTTAATTCCTATTACGCTCCTTGATTATCTCTTGCTTCTGTGTTTCTTGTCTTCCTTTCTTTTTTCTTGCTTTCATTGCTCTTTTCCGCAAAACAGAATGCTAGAATGTTATCTCTCCCATTTTCTTTTTTCATTTTCTTCATTTTCCCTTACATGCATATTATTTTGCTATATTTCTCCTTTTCTTGTCTCTTCCTCTTCCCAACTTGCTGAAGTGATATTTATTTCATTTTCCTATATTTCTTTTTCACTTTTCCACATGTCCTTGCTAGCCCGTAATAAAGAATTTTCCATTTATTTCCTTTTGCCTCTTGTTAATGCCAATTTCCATAGCCAATAAATAATTAAGCACAAGTGGATCCCAATGTAATGTTCATTCCCTCATTCATCTTGGAATACACGTCTCACGAACTTGGTTTTATTTTTATTTTTATAATGTTCATACATTATTTATTTGTAAGGAAATTTAACTTGGGGCTATTACAAAGTCAACATTGTCTCGTTTAATTAGTAAAAATGGAAGATATGAATATATAATGTGTACAAATAGTGGAATCTATTAACAGGATAAGGGTTTGATTAGAGATTATTCACTTGATGAAGTATAAGAAATGTTGGAAGAGGCCATGTAGGACTACAAAGGAGAAATCATGGAACTTGATAAAGATAAATGACAGTAGGAAAGTAGAGAAGAACCACAAAGGAAACCTTGTATAAAGGTATTCATTACTTATGGAAAATATGTCAATTTAGTAAGATTCAATATGGGAGTTTGTTGGAGTAGGAATAAAACCCAAATTTGCAACTAAAGAGTATGCAATGTTGGATGCATAATGTTTTTGAGAACGGGTAAAAGTATAAGGAATCAGAATTGATAGTGGTTGTACAAATTTCCTTTGGAAGTCAACAGTAAACGAATTGTAGAAATGAGGTATACCAACATAAGGCAGAGCTTGATAGTGGACTTGATGGAGCATGGAGATTGATGAAGAAGGAAATTAGATAAATTCTCGATCCAATGGAAAGTGCAATCATCAACAAGTTGCCATGGACTAAGAGGGATTGCATCAACAGGATTATAAGTAGGCAAAAGAGAATAAATTGGGATACTAGAAAGGAGAATGTGCATTAGATAGTGCAGTGGGATGAAGAGGAAAGAGCATATTGTAGCAAGGCTATTGGAAACTAGATCGCTACTAGGGGGGTGGGGGGCTGGGTAAATCAATAGTGATGACACTTATCAAAAATTTCGCTGGTTAACTATTCATTAAACATGCATAGCTAAAATACATAAAGAGAGATTAGATCAACAAACATAAATAAAAAACCATGAAAAATTTCAACACAAGGGACATAAGTATTTCTGGTGGGAAAACCTCCTCTAGGAAAAAAGCCATCCTTGTTTTTGTTGCACTTCTCACAATATTTTATTATGTAAAGTAAATTCTTTACATAGAGTTTCAACTCACTACTATCAAATGAAGATCTCTTTCTCACATGAATCTATAGAAAATCATCCACTGGAAGCCACCATGACCAACAATCCTTTCGCGATTACTCATGAACAATCATATGACTCTATAGGCTTCTATCTACTAGAAGCCACCATGACTAATAAGCCTCACCCAGTTTCTTCCAAACCATCCAACTACCATTGATGGAGAAAATTGCTCCATATTTTGATTTCATTGGAGTCCTCCAACTCCTCTCCTCTATGCGTTTTTTGTTTCATACATTTTCAAACTCAAACCGAGAACTACTCAACATAAACACCACAACAACATTCTATTCAAGGCATATAAAAAAAATCTCCAAAATAAAATGAATTTAATACAAATGTTGCATCAAATAATTTGAAAAATGCATTAGCAAACCATTAGAGAAATTTTGAGGTAAAAGATGGGTCTCAAAACAAAAAATGTACAACCAAAATAAAATTTATAAGAGCCGATAGGGTTCAAGATTATGATGTCAACCATGGGGGATGATTCACCATTTTTGGAGTAAAAATGTAAAAAGATTAAAAAATTAAAAAATAAAAGAAAATTATTTTCAACTCGTATTTTCAAATTTTCTTCCTATAATTTTACTTAAATTTTGAGCAGGAGCATTTTTTGGATGAATAATTTAAATCCTAATTCAAGGAGTACCCATGTTGCATACTTTCGATGGAACTTTCTATATGAAAAATGAGAAATACATGAAAATCATGTTTGCAATCGCGTTTTTTCATGTATCAGGTTGCATCGAAAGCATTCAAATTGGGTACTCCTTGGATGTTAATCTCACATCTAATGAGTGCTCCCGCTCAAAATTTGAGTAAAACTATAGGGATATAAGTTGAAAATACGATTTGAGAAAGTAGTTTTTCTTTTTTCCTTCTAAAAGTGGATGATGTAATATAATCTTATTTTATTATTTCCCTTATTTGTTTATAATATTCCTTAGGAGGCCCATTTTAGACCTCAAAATTTCTCCAATGCCTCTCTATAATAATGACTCTACTCACAAAAAATTGTTGCACATAACCAACAAACAAAAGATGCTACGAATCTTCAATGGACCTACAAACAATCTATATTTCATCTCCTCACTCTTTGCCCAAAATATTTGTTGAAACATATTTCGGCTACTTGCTACTACACATGGAATATGCTTTAGAAAATGTGCATCTAAACCCTCACAAATCTTACACACACTGTTTCACTCTCACTCTTACTCAACAAATAACTCATCCAACCAATACATCAACTCTATACTCGCATAAATATATAGAAAACTATGAATCTTGAATCCAATACCAAGGGAAAATACTAAGGTAATGCCAATACCAAGTATAAATACTAGGTTTGGCAAAATACCAAATGAAAATACCATGGTAATATTTTACTCATACAATACCAAGGGAAAATACCATGGTAATGTTTTATTCATGCAATGCCAACGGAAAATGCCATGGCAATATTTTACTTATGATAAATCAAATTACTAGGGAAACCATTTAACTACCATACTAAATACTATGGGAAACATACTTGGTAACATTGTATAACCAAACAATCATATGGATAACCAATGCATAGCCAAACACCTCCAACACTTGTAGCATCATCATCAAGCCATGAAACAATCTCTAACACCTATAATCCACCTCTAACACTTGTTACAACATCAATATGTAACAACCCATCATAAACATGCCCTATATCCATCTCTACTCAACCTCTAAATCTTACACTAGTTCCTGCACTAAGTCATACCACAACCAAGTTGACACTAATGCCAACCAACAAGACCAACCAGCTAACCATTTCTACAGCCCAACACTCATCACACTCATCATGAGGAGTACTACCAACATCATCAAATTGACTTAAGACATATGAAAAACAGCACCATGACCCTATTGAAATTAATGCCAACACTACAATGCCATTAAAGGCAACATAAAAGTTACAACATAAAGTCTGGGATCTAGGAGGATTTCAACTAGCTTATGGAAGCACATGGTCAAAAGACAATGATATTTTTTTGCCTTGGGAGTATGATGTAGGAGCATATAATATCCAAGTAAAATAAAATTTAGTAGACCTAGGGGCCATCCATTTACTAAGGGAGTTGGTTTCCTAATTGTTAATTGTTTGAAATTTTCTACGTTTTTAAGGAATTCTATAAATATTGTAATATTGATGTGATTGGTATAGAATGGGATATTATTCTAAGAAGAAGTCTCAGGAGGTCAAGTGAGTTATAGATATATTAGAATCACATATATTTTTTGAGGAGATTTTGTGAATCTAGAGCATTATTAGGAGCTTATAAGTTGAGTGAATTATGGATCTAAAATCATTCTAGTTTAGGATCCTTTTGTATATTTTGTAAGCCAAAAGGCATTCATGGGGAAGCCATCAAAAAGAGGAGAGATTCAATAGGATTAGAAGTTGAGTATGGTAATAAGGTCAATAAGAGCCAATGCAATGCAAATTTTGGCTAGAGGCGGGACTTCTACAAATTGGATGTGTATATTCATTAATAGAGGAAGCACTTTTCTTTTAATGTTGAATGTGAGAAATTGAGCCTTTGTACATTAGTGTGAATGTTTTACCATAATTGTTACTAGTAATATGTGATGCATAATGATTGTAATTAATATTAGGAGGGATCTGAGCACGGCAGGAACCTGCAAGTGTATAAAGAGATCACAAATACTTTGAATACTATAATTATTTTGTGAACAAAGCCAGAGCAGTGCAAAGGAATCATGGAGGTTATAGAGGATTGAAAGGAAGCCATAGTGAGGAGTACATGGAAGTTTGGAGTGATTCTTGTGAAAGTGAAGTGTAGTAGTTGCCAAGGGAATAACCAAGAAAGAGCAGAAGACTTAGTTTATTTGGATATTTGGAAACTATATCACACAAAAAAGGTCAGGGAAACATAAATCAACGTTCTATCAGAAAAAATCACATCAAGAGATGATTTGGGGGTGATATGTCCTAGGAGATCTTCCATAGAAGAGAGGAAACATATGAGGGAACTTCAAGATGATTAAGCACCAAGAAGATGTGGAAATGATTTAACATTGAAAGTTCCAAGATGATCTAGAACTAGTATATTGGATGCGCAACGAGGAAAGGGCCTGCAGGAATGCTAACTCCTATCGAAAGTACAAGCCCTTCCTGCATCATTTGAAAGGTCTAGGATAACGTGGAAGCTAACCAATGAGTTGAATTTCAGGATGATGAGAACCCCTTTCATTGGGTGGAGAGACTAATAAGGGGACCGTGAGTGATGTCGACTCCTCAAATAAGTAAAATGCCTATGCGTGTTTAAAAAAAGGCCAGGGAGAGTACTTCACAAAATTTGGGGGAACATCATTTGATAGGAATAATTCTTGTTCCTTGGAGTTTATCTCCTAGAGGGTGCTATTGGACACACCTTTCGACAGGCCTAGATGATGTAAGGTTGGGATGATGTGTAAAGGATGGTGATGTGGAGCTAGTGCAATTGTTAATAAGACCAACATAGAAAGCTTGCATGTCCCGAAATAATTTACCTCGGCAGATAAAGGATTGGCACATAATAAAAGGGATGAGTACCATGGTCATAGCCCTTGGTCACTTGAAAATTAGAGGGAGCTTTTTGAATAGAGGAAATGCTACAAGCCAAGGACTCAGGTATGGGTTATAAAAAATAAAAGGTAAAGGACACTACATTATAGGACCTCTACTCCACAATAATGATTGAAATACTATATTTATAACCTTTGGCCATGGTGGTTTTTCCCTAAGTCTTGGGAATATACATGCACGTTGGCTCTGATGGTTTTATAAAAATGGTTTACACTATACCCTTATGGATCCTCCCACTTAGTTTTTAAATGGATATTAAAGTGATTTATCTCCCTAAGTTGGGTTTTTTGGAAGCACCTTTTGGTCTAAGTTTGGAATTGTGGGTAAATTTAATCTAATATATCGCCACCTCTAATATTAGGTTGGCATCAGATGCCCTAGGTGAAAACATGAGACTTGAGTGATATCATGGAGATTTATGGATTTTTGTATACAAATAACTAGATTGGGCCTAGATCAAATCATACTATTGGGCCTTCTAAATGACCTCTTCCTCAATTTTAGGGAAAGGCAAAGTGACATATTTGGTAATGAGAAAAATGAGAGATTTGAAAAAAAATTCCATGCAAAATTGGTCATGGAGCTCTGGAACATTACATAGGATTTATCATCTTCGCCATTCCTAAATGTGATCAATTATGCGAGTTGAAGTGGTCTAGTGACACGTAGTCAAAATTTCAATTCTAGTATCATGCTATACTGGTAACTGAAAATAAGAGAGGAAGAAATTATAGTTGATGAAAATGTGTTATGAGTGTCATGGGTTTGGTCAACATACTAGTTTGTTGTATCACTAATAAGAGTGCATTGAAATAGTTGGATATGGATTCAATATTCTATGATGGAGTTCATGTAACACCATATATGGAGTTTTAGATGTGGTTTGAAGGATCCTCCCCAAACTTTCCCTTAAACATTGGTATATCCAGGGGGAAATTGGTTGAAATCAGGGGCGAATTTTGATCATGTTAGAGGGGATCATTGATTAGTTGGTTCACTTTTTTTAGGTTCAAACTAGATGTTAATGGTAATAAAGGATACAAATTAGTGGTTCCTATGTTGTTTCCAGTATTTTTACCCACACTAGCACTAGCACTGGAACCTACTTTGAGACCAACATTGGTGCCGAGGTTAACACCTGCCATTGGGCTGGGAGGTATGGGTGATGTGAGACTAGAAGACTTAGAAGAGAGAACATGGAGAGGGGATAGGGAGTTTGACCCTAACTTTGGAAAGTGATATGATTCATCCAAGAGGAAATTGAGGGTGAAAATCTCACAATATTTGTGACTATTTCCTTGGAATAGTTATGTTGTTGGGGCAATGTTCACACTACAATATGATGTTCAATATAGAAGGGTAAATGAATAAGGTGATGAACTAAGTAAATAAATAGTGCATACAAAATAGTCACTGCATGCTTAACACGTGGTGAAAAGTGGTTTTATGTGAGATACTATATTAATGTAATATGAAAAATCCTCAACTTAAGAGATAAGAAGGAATGTAGCATAGGAGATAAATTGTGCCACAAAAAGTTCTAGATTAAGTTTGAAAGTGGCCTTCCAAATAGCTTAGGTGCTAAGTAATAACACCCTGTAAGGATGAGTCAAGATATGAAGAAACAATTATCCTTAAGATCAAGACATTGTGAAATTCAAATGACTTGTAAGAATCTATCCTAGGTGCACTTGTTTCCCATAACCACCACCTACAGGGTGGTTCACCTAACAAGAAAGGTCACTATGATGCATTTATCTAGTGCAGGAAGGAGAGTCTAAGCTTCTAGGTGTCAACCATAGTTTTTCATTCCATACTAAGAGTTGGGAGCCTCAAAAGGAACCATAAGGTGATAGGTATATTCTTTACCCCTTTCATGGGTTTCTTCCCACCAAAGGTATTATGAACACTAGATGGTGAATGATTTTGAGCTCCCTAATAGTCAACTTCTATGTCCCAATGTGACAAAGACCAAGGGCATATGTTTTGATGCTTATACCTAAGGTCATAACCTAAATAACAAATTTTTTTTAGTGCCCAAGTGGGATTAAAATTTTGGTTAAACTAGAGTTGATTTTGATGCTCCACTTGTGGTCTTGAACCAAATGTTTGATTAGTGATGTGTATGTGTGCACATGTGTTGTAATAAACAATAATTAAGAATGGTTATTTAGCGCTCAAATCTACCTTAGGCTGAAATAAGGTAAAACTCAAGGCTACATCAAACCATGCTCAGCCTCGTAGCTAGCCCTACGAGGACAGGAGAGGGCTCTCTCCAGTCAATTTCGATAAAATGAGCAATAGGGTGTGAGATGACTCTAGAATGGGAACTGATTTTAGGCTAGTAAAGAGATAGGAAAGTTTGATTTTGATTTTTTGGGTTTTTGTTGGAGAAATGGGAAAAACAATTTTGGGTCCAGGGATAAGGCCAGATCTTTACAGAATTCGAGTTGGGGCGAGGTAGGCAGTAGTCTTAATGCTTTTTGATTAAGTGTATGGATGGATCAGAATGAAAAGGAGTTGAAGAGAGCAAAGGAGAACATGGATCCTCTCCAAACAGGCGAAAACATGTAAAACTAAACAAATTCAAAGGCAGAGCACTGAAATCAATGGATTCAACCTCATTTACTCATTCATTTAGTTTCAGAAGCATAACAAGGGAATGGCATACATTAAACATGAAAGAACTTACAATAAAATGAGAAAAAAAACCATCAAGTCTTGAAAGCCACAAGAATCCCAACAGGTGCTGCAAAACCTCTGATCTTTCCTTAGCCAAAATATGAAAAATATGTACAATAATGTGCCAAAATCTTTCCCAAGAGTCCAACCTGTAGAATGTCTCAAAAATTACATTATATAGACCTCCTAACCCCTTCCCACACCTCTAGGGGTCGAGCTCCTCGTTCTAGGAGCAGTTTGAACTAATTCCAAACATAGAGCTGAAAACTAAGCATCCAAACAACCTATCTCTAAAAGAAGGGAAACTGATTCATTACATTAAATTTTGCTATTTTGTAAATGAATCATCTAGAATAGGTAAATAAGTGCCCAATTTACATCATACACATCAATTTACATCAAGAAAAGTGACATATTACATCAGAAGGTGAAACTGGTGAAAACTGGCCGAATTCCTGAGCAGGAAGATGAAAATTTGACCAAAAATCTCTATGCGCCGCGCGTCTGAGCTCTATGCATCGCGCGCCTTTCAGCCTACTTTGGGGCACTTCCCGACATCAAAATCAAGTTCACAATAGCTGGTTGGAAAGCTCTGGATGTCTGCTATCCAGACCAAGTGGAATTTCCCAATTTGGAGCTCATTTGCCCCTTCAAAATGTAATTCTCCCAGAAGTACTTCCTGTTGGAGAAAAAGGTGGCAGCTAGGTGGTTTTCATGGTGTTTTTGGGCCTTTTGATCATCCAGAACTTGATGAAATGCTTCGGAAATACTTGAGAATGCATAACTTACCATGAAAAACCCAAAAATATAAAGTTTTCCTTCAGCAAGTGTCCCAATCAAAAGCGAGCGCATTGACGCGCTACGCGTTGGGTTGGAAAGCCTGTTTTTAGGCCAAAATTTTTCAAAATGACAAACATTTCTCTGAATTTGCTCAAATTCGGAGCGAAGACCTCCATCATGTATTATGTCCAATCA
Organism: Pinus taeda; assembly: GCA_000404065.3. Taxonomy (NCBI): domain Eukaryota; kingdom Viridiplantae; phylum Streptophyta; class Pinopsida; order Pinales; family Pinaceae; genus Pinus; species Pinus taeda. The sequence goes on along the minus strand of APFE030114278.1, from coordinate 142,299 downwards.
ATGAAGCCTCAGCCAAAATTTAGAGTGGATCAGGCCTTTTCCGCCGTTTTAGTGCTCTGCTCAACCTCCTCTTTAAAATCTTCATTTTTGCTTTGTAGACATGCATGCGAGCCCAATAATGATTTTTCATATGATGAAGCATGTCTTTGTCTCTATTGGACTTTGCCAACAATTTCTCCAGATGCATGTTAACACGTATGAGGCAGGACTCTCGATCAGCTGGTGTCATATCACCAGGTCTCTTTCGGGCCAATTGTCGATCCTCACGAATTTTCCACGACTCATAAAGTGTATGCTCATCCTCTAGCTATTTGTTACGCTGCTCCAGGTAGTTTATCACCCACTGAGCCATCTGGAATTTCTTTCTCAGTGAGTCATTCTCAGCTTTTCGCTCCTGGATGATCTCCTTTAGCTCCGAGCTAGGAGAGCTCGCATCAACATCAATGATCGTGAAATCAGTGTCCCAGCCTCCTGAAGGACCCTCATCATGCATAGGCCTCTTGCCCCTGTCCTGGATCTGTACTTGTGCTAAAGAAGAAGGCGAGACCCCTTCCACATTGTGTGGAGATAATACTCGTCGTGTAGCTGCAAATAAGGCCCTGTGGCCTTGCTGGTATGTCACATACAATGGAGCACTTATATGCTCGGTCTCAGGAATGTCAGGCTGGTGTGAAGGCTCTCCCTCATCATGAACTACCTCGGGAAGCAGCTGTGGCGCTGTGAAGAAGTCACGGGAGATGAAATCCTCCCAAGTAATGCCCTGCTTTGTCAACTGATGTACCACTACGATCTTGATCAGCGCGTAATGATATATATTTCTATGCTGCTGTGCTGGGGCCTTCTTCTGTATTAAAACCACCATCCTCTCTATGTTGTGATACATGAAATACAGAATGTTCATCATACATACCCTCGTGAAATGCATCAACAAACGGACATGGTATGCATAGAGATGAGAGAATCTGCCCTCGCAACTGAAATATCGAATGATCAGTTTCATCAATGGTGCAAACTCATCCCTCAGGAATCTGAAAGGAAAAACCGTGCTCAGGTGTCTCATATATCCAGGTTTGATGTATGGCTCATAGTAGAATTTGTCTAACTGCTGACGTTTATTCCATTCCTCTCCTATATTTGGTATCCCGGTGGCCTGAGCAATAGTCTCTGGTGATAAAATGAAATTTACTCCGGCGAGGTTTACACGGCCATCATGTAAATGTAGAACAAATAAACAGACTAGTTCACAGTGATGCTGGGTTTGTGAGAACATCTCACAGTATTGGAAACATGACTGACACTGAAAACAATCCATTTCAAGTGGGCAAGCTTGCAATTGAGCCAAAGAAGTAGGCTCCTCCCTGACATGCTTACCACCTTTGCCACTTTTGTGAGACCTCCGTGGCACATTACCCTCAGCTATGGAATCACTATCATACTCCTGCTCATAAACTGAATCCGTCTCTGACATGGCTTTGAAAACAAGATGTCTACAACATGTATACTGATATAGGTATAGTGAAGGCAAAAATTTCAGTGTATGCTTTACTGCTCAAGTGTGTCACATGTGTATCAAAGTATCATAGGAAAGCCACAATGAAAGTAGTTTTGTCAACTTAGTTTACATGGAAAAGTAGTGTGAAAATGACAATGGCCATAACAATGATAGCAGAGAAGTAATGGCAAAGAGAGAGTGTGAGGCTGAGGTTAATCATGAGCATAGACAACACTGAAAATAGATGACATCAATAGCACAAGTTTGAAAAACCCCCACACAGTCCCTAATATTTTTTTTTCAAACCCTAAGAAGTGAATTTGGCAATAAACATAGGGTTTAAAATCTTTATCTTAAACACTTGTTTCTCCACATTCAAAACACCATAATCATGCCCAAAATTCACTGAACAAATGTAAAGAACCTACTTGCAAGTTGATGGAGGCAATTTGGAATGAATCTGGACAAAGGAGTGAAGATTTTTTGGTTCTGAGATTATACGCGCCGCGTGCCTACCCAGTGCGTAGCGCGCTCCCTATGCGTAGTGCGCATGCAAACTTACACAGGCCAGGGAAGCCCAGTGCGTAGCGCGCTCCCTATGCGTAGCGCACCTTCTGTATGGGTCGTTTACGCCCTCAAAGCCTGTCAATCAACCTTGCAAACTCGTCTTCAGCCCTCCACTTCACAAATTCGACTTTTGCGTTGAGAATAGGTGGAAATGGATGATTTTCCATGATTTATATGTGAAGAAAATATCTTTTCAAATCAGATTTGATTTTAAATTACTCCATGACCCACTTTCATAATGTTTGGCATTTTGACATTTGGTCATTTAATACAATGCTTTTCTTTGACTTTACCATGCTTTTCTGAATCTTTGACTAATGAAATGTTTTAATTTTTGTAGAGATTTTGGCATTTGTCTTTGGCAAAAATCAGAGGCTTGCTATGAAACTTCTTATGGTGGAACAAATACATTTATTACAAGAAGTTGAAGTTTGACAATTTCTAGTTCCAAAACAGAGTTTTGGACTAGAAATGTCTTCAAATGTTTTTGATAACAAATGTGAAATAGAAATCTCTTGAAACCGATCTCATGACCTGCAGGCCTTTATTATATGTATGCAAAGGAGTGAAAACCCTAGACTCTAGGACTAAAGACTCTTTTTAACGAAACTAATCATTTATAACCATGAATGTAATGACCGTGAACTTCAGTGTTTTTTGAGGATTTTAATTAACCCTGCAGGTACAAGCATGAGGAAACAAAAGACAACCAGACCCCCTCGTCAGTTAATGGCATGCCCCTAGCGAAATGCAATGAAGTGGAACGAGCGAGACACCTAAGAATGATATGCAAAAAGCGAACTGATCTCTGACGGAGGGCTGTAAGGACCGACTCTAACATTGGCTCCAATGGGGATGGTGGCTCCGAGGAGATGCCAAGAACGACAAATGTCTGGGAGAGTTAGACAGTGCCTTCATCCATTGGGTGATGGAGTCATTATTTCAATAGATAACACTCGACTTTTAATACATTTATTGACTGTAAACTTGAATGAAAACCGACTGAAATTTGACCAAAACTGACTCGATTTTTAAACTGAAAAGACTGACAAAACTGACTTGACAAACTTTAAACTGACCAACCTCCATATCCAAAATTATAGCCTTTGCTCCGGGCCCCAAACTGAAGATAAAAGATCAGTACACACTTGCAATAAAACAGAAGTAAAATGATATATACAATGATGATGAAATCAGCAGAAAATACTCAGAAGTGGTATCGTTTTAGTAGCCGACCATTGATTGGCCCTCCAGGACAATCATCTCCATTCATTTCCTTGAGAAGAAAGGCGTTTTGACCATGATACACTGCAGTTTTAAAAGGACCCTTCCATCGGTTTTCAAATTTACCATGCTTTCCCTTATCTTCATTCCGAGCATCCCACTTCAAAACCACCTCATCTAGCTGAAACCTATCTGCCTTTGCCTTCCTGTCATAAATCTTCTTGATGCGCTCCTGCAACTTGAAAGTATTTTGAAATACCTCCTCTTTTGTCTGTTGTAAATGAATCATCTGATTAATCCTCCGCTGCATGGGATATTCCTCACTACCAGCTTCCTAAAGCAATTTGACTATCGGGACAGCAAGCGAAGTAGGAAAAACCATGTCTATTCCGTACACCAACTCAAAAGGAGACATGCCAATAGACTTTTTCTGACTTACCCTATCAGCCCACAGTGCATTTACTAATTTCTTGTGCCAGCCCTTTTTATTGATTTCCAACAATTTCTTAATGATATTTACCAAGGACTTATTTGAAGATTCCGCCAAGCCATTTCCTTGTGGATGGTAGGCGGTCGAATGTCCCAAGCTGATATTGTACTTATAGCAAAATTCAACCATCCTCTTAGACTTGAAGGCTGCTGCATTATCTGTGATTATCTTACTAGGACACCCAAAATGTGACAGAATATTATTTTCTAGAAAAGAAATAATTACCGCATCCGTGGCCTGTCGAGTAGGGATGGCCTCGATCCATTTCGTGAAGTAGTCCGTAGCTGTCAATATCCATCTATGCTGTCCGGAAGATGCTGGGTGGATTTCCCCAATGAAATCCAATCCCCACTGCTGGAATGGTGCACTAACTTCAATTGGTTTGAGAGGCAAAGGCTGTAGTTTCTGCTTCCCTTCGAAAATCTGGCATTCATGACAATTCTTAATAGCCTTATATACATCAGAAAACAAAAAAGGCCAATAATAACCTGCCCTTAGAATCTTATTCGTTTTGGTTTTCCAAAAAAGATGGCCCCCACAATCTCCTCTATGAAAGTCCTCCAAAACTCTTTTGGCTTCCTCCTCTACCAAACAATTCAATAACATTCCACCAGGGTCTTTCCAATACAATGCAGAATTCAGTATGCAAAACTTTGCAGCTTTCAACTTCAATGTTCTACTCTTATTTCTAGGCATTCCGGGAGGTGGAGATAAATGCTGAAGTATGTATAAAATGTCGGCATACCAAGGGGAAGAAACAAAAATATTAGATACCTAAACTGATGTACTCTCCTCATCTTCATCGGACATGGCAACAATCAAATTTATATCTAGAGCACGCAGATTTGTTTTAGCCATGAGCTTGGCGAGTCCTTGTCCTTTGATCAGCTTGGTTGGTTTAATCTCCACATCGTATTCTAACAACGCAGCGATCCACTTACCCCGTCTTCCTTCCGGATCTGCTTGTACCAAAACATCTTTAACTGTTGCGTTAGGAACATATGCTATAATGTGGGAATGCAGTATATACACACGAAAGTCTTTCAAGGCCTTTACAAGCGCAAGTGCTTGTTTCTCAATAATATTGTATTTCAATGCCCCGTCCCTTATAATCCGACTGAAAAAAGAAATGGGCTTCTCAACTCCATCCCTTCTCTGCATTAAAACAGCTGCCAAAGTGTGCTCAGAAGCAAACGAAAACAAAATGAAGTCATGCGTGTAGTCCGAGTTGATTAAAATAGGAGCTGAAGAAAGAGCTAACTTTACTAAATTGAATGATTTCACCGCCTCTTCTGTCCACTTTACCTGACTGTCCTTTTTCAGCATATTCCTAATTTCTCTAAGATGCTCAGCAACATTTAGAATGAAACGATGCAGAAAATTCATTTTACTGTTAAAGGACTGTATTTCTTTCTTGTTCCAAGGTTGTTCAATCTGTTGGATGGCTTCAACACGTGCAAGGTCAACACGGATGCCATCTTTCGATATGATGTGGCCAAGGAGCTTACCCTCATCCATGGAAAAAAGACTCTTTTTTTGGATTCAGCGAAATGCCATATTTTTTGCACTTTTGGAAGACAAATTTCAAATGATATAAATGTTCCTCATTAGAATTTGAAAACACAATTAAATCATCAAGGTAAACAACCAAAAATAAATCTTTCTCGTTGGCAAAATCCATGTCCATTGCACGTTGAAAGGTGGCACCTGCATTCTTCAAACCAAACAGCATTTTTGCATAATGAAACGTTCCCCATGGAGTGGTAAATGCAGTCTTGTCACGATCATCTTCATGCACTAAAATTTGATTGTATCTTGAATAGCCGTCGAGTAGTGACATCCTTAATGCTCCAACTACTCGCTGCAATATATGGTCCATTTTTGGCAGCGGATAATTGTCTTTTAATGATACCTTATTCAAATTTATGAAGTCGATACATAAACGGATCTCACCTTTTTTCTTTCTCATGGGCACCAAATTTGATATCCACTCTAAAAATCAGATAGGCACAATGATTCCTGACTTATACAACCTGTTTACCTCTTTTTCAATCGATGGTAGTAGCTTTGGATTGATTCTCCTCAACTTTTGACGAAAAGGTTTCTAATTTGGCTTAATGGGGATAGTATGCTGAATGATATTAGTGTCATATGTTTTTAAATCTGAGTAATCCCACGCAAAAGCATCAGAAAATAAAGACAACAACTTCACATACTCTGCCTTTACCTTTGGTGATAATGACTTTGATAATTTTATCATCTTGGGATTCTCAGTTGTCCCAATATTTACCTCTTCAACACCTTTTTCAGTCGGCCTCAATGTTGGTTTACGGGCTACATCATCTTGGTCAAAGAGTTCCTCCAAAGGAATCAATCCCTTAGGAATGATGTTATCTATAAGTTGCAGTACTTCCATTTGATTTATTTGTATATAATCAATACCATCATCATGTTTTGTATCTATGGAGGTGTCTTTAAACTTACCCTTATTCTGCAGAAAATGATTAATCTCCTCATCATCCTGAAAGACTTGCCAACATCGCTGATTGTCTAGAACGGTCGGACGGTGTTTCACATGAATCTCGAACTTGTTGCTGGAATTCATTGGAATTTTTAAATTGCTTGCTGCCTTAGCAAGTCCATCAGCAACACCATTTTGTATGTGAGGCACACATGTCAAGGTATGATCAGAAAATAACTTCAGAATATCTAAGACTGCATTACGGTAAGCTCTCATGCGAGGATGCTTGGCCTGAAACTCACCCTTAACCTGCTTTATCACCAACTCTAAATCACCACAGACTGCAATCCTTTTCGCTTTCAGCTTTCTAAGAATCTTAAGGCCAGCGATTAGAGCCTCATATTCTGCTTCATTATTAGAACAGTCAAAAGCTAGCTTGTAGGAACACACTCTCACTTTGCTTGGAACCTTATCCAGAGCGGAAAATGGACTACGAATCCAAACACCAATTCCAACACCATCACTACCCACTGCGCCATCAAAATCCATGGTCCAAAGACCATCTTCATCGTCCTCTAAATGCTGAAATTGCACTAGCTCTGTTTTTCCTGTTTGCTGGCCATTGTCTTTAGCTGATTGCTCCACAGTAGCTTGCTTTTCTCTTTTTTCTTTTTGCAGAACTTCTCTAAAATTTTTAGTGATTTCTGGTATATCTTCCGCCTGAACTAATTGACTATCTATATCATTAAAACTATCAGCAAGCAACACAAATGACTCTAAGTCGGTATGTACATAATTTACAAGATGATTGATTAGCTTCTCTTTGTTGGTTATCATGTATTTCATCTTCTGCTCTTGATATAACTTTCTCATTTGACCAAAGACTGGAATTGTTGCGTAAGAGAAATCTAACTGTAGTGTACCTTTCAATTTTGCCCCACAAGATCTTGAAAGGAGCATCCCAAATCGCGGAGGAATGTCCGCCACAACTACATCCATCAAGACATTCTTCGCTGGAATTTGATCTACGCTTACAACCAAATCTTTGATGAGTCTGATACACCTCACACGACTGGAATCAAACGAATACAAATCATGATATTTCCTTGTAATGTCTAGTCCCAACTTTTCCATGATCGCCTTTGGCATCAAATTGTGCGAAGCACCCGAATCGAACATGGCATTGTGCAATACATATTCATGCAACCTCAAACTGATATAAAAGGGAGGAACATCACTATCAAGGAACTCACCATCTAATGCAGGCCCAAATATCAATTCTGGCTGATCATCTTCAACATTTACCGTGTCAAACATTGGATCAAAATTCAGAATTTTGGAGACTTGACCACGGTAGCTGCTGTTCTTCATGATTTCTGTCAAAGGAATAGATATTTTTAATTTGGAAATTTCATTTTCCAAAATAAATGTTGAAACTTTGTTGACTTCTTTGACCAGAACTTCCTTTTTTTCAACCTTATCCTTGATTATACTTGATTGGTTTGCCTTTTCTGCTGATGATACTTTACTAGCTGTGGGATCAATTGTCTCTTTTCCTTTCTTCTGTGGTATGGGTGAATCCGTCTTCGGTGTTGTAGCTTCTTTTCTTTTCTGAATTGGATTTATGGGCACATCTCAGTTTCTCAATGAGTACTCCTTCTCTTGAGTGGACAAAGCATTCAAATATCCTCTTTGGTAATCATCTGATTATTCCTCTAAATCTGCATCATTTGCTAAGATGAAATCTTCATCTTTCTGGGCAGCTAAACTTTCTCCATATTCTTCATCCTCAGTGATGTAAATGGGCAGATTGTCGGGAGTAAAGAAGTGATTTTGGTCCCCTACTACATCATCATCATCGTCTGAATCTTGACTTACAAAATTATGAAAAAGAGGAGTTTTAATTTGCTGTTGGGCTGTCGGCTCTTATGCTCTTTATTCACGCTGCTTAATTCTAAACTGTGGCTGCTGCTGGCCACGGTAATTTGGATTACGAATCTGCGTTTCTGGTTTGTCAAGGTTCATTCTTCTTAACATTTTTTCCATCTCACGAAGCCAGGGCAGTTATGATGTAGACTCTTCCTTTATAGTCACTCTTTTCTCTGCTTTCAACCGTGCTCTCTTATCATTTAGATTCGCCTCAACACTAACAACAATCTTCTACATATCTTCTAAGGTAGGCGGATCTCTATCTCGTAGTGAATAAGCCATCTCCAGATCAAAACCATCTAGGAATTTAAGAAGAGATGGCTTTTTAGACGGTCTTAAGTCATCTGGAATTGCATTATACACTGTATTGAATCTGATAATATAATCCTGAACGGACTCACCAGGATTATGCTTGATGCTGGTATACTCTGAAGTGATTTGCAACAGATATTTCTTCATTTCCCACCGATCTAGAAACAGAGTCTGAAGTTCCTGTAATGTGTTGATACTCCTGGCCTGTAAAGCGATGAACCATTTATGAACCTCTCCTCCAAAAGTCTGGGCAAACAATCTCATTGAAACATTTTCTGCATCAACTTCATGCAGGTCCAAAAAGTCTGTCATTCGAACAATATGCTGCTAAGCTGATATACTCTGTGGTGTGCCATCGAATATAGGAATCTTGCTCTGATAATCAGTAGGCATAGGATCTAAATTGGTCGGCAAAGCAAGAGGTGCAAATCTGGCAGCCATGGCTCTTGGTGGATTTGCAATCGGCCTTGGAGATGTTGGGGGAGTATGTGCAGCTGAGGTGTGAGGTGTATGAGGAGGTGTGTGCGGAGGAGATGCAATTTTAGGCGTGGAAACAGTGGATGAAGGCGAACTGACTGCAGACTTTTGATCAGAAATAATAGGTTGCACAGGGATGGTGGGAATGAAAGGCGGTTCAGTAGGATTGCTAGAGGTGGATGCAGTAATGGATGATCCAATGGTAGCAGATGCAGTTTCTAGAAAATCAATGATATTTGTAACCTCAATTGTAGTTTGGAGTTGTCTTAAAATAAAATTCTCAATAGACTTATTAGACTTTTCGATTTGAAGAGCGACAACGAAATCAGGATTTGGAACTATAGAATCAAGAGCATTTTCAGACTTGGTTTTAAACAATGACAGTTCAAACTTTTCATCAAAAGCAAATTCTTCAAGATATTCAAAAATTGCAGGACATGAATGAGATTTAATCACGGGAGTCGCAGAGCTTTCTTGACGAAGGAGTTTTTGAATCAAATTTAGATTTTCGTAGATAGGAGGCGGATTCAGATCTGGATTAGCTATAGTATGTCTTCTTGAAGCTAGTTTGCTTTGTCAAAAGATCAAAGGAACATAAATAATTCAGCCCATCAACTTCTAGACTCAATCATCCAGAGGTCTAGAATGAACAAGTTTACTGGGGTGATTTTGCAAATCAAGTGCTGCATTCACAAGCTAACCAGAGATCGACTGAAGCAATGTTTGTCTACTTCCGCTTATGCATGGAAAAAGCGTTTCGAAAGCTACCTGGCATTACTTCAGACTCCGTCTAAGACTCATGAAACAAACACATCAACAAGCAAACCATTGAGATTTTTCCCCAGTATGGTCGCCACTATGTTAGCGCTCAAATCTACCTTAGGCTGAAATAAGGTAAAACTCAAGGCTACATCAAACCACGCTCAGCCTTGTAGCTAGCCCTACGAGGACAAGAGAGGGCTCTCTCTAGTCAATCGCGATAAAATGAGCAATAGGGTGTGAGATGAATCTAGAATGGGAACTGATTTTAGGCTAGTAAAGAAATAGGAAAGTTTGATTTTGATTTTTTGGGTTTTGTTGGAGAAATGGGAAAAAACAATTTTGGGTCCAGGGATAAGGCTAGATCTTTACAGAATTCGAGTTGGGGCAACATAGGCAGTAGTCTTAATGCTTTTTGATTAAGTGTATGGATGGGATAGAATGAAAAGGACCTGAAGAGGGCATGTGAGAACATGGATCCTCTCCAAACAGGCGAAAACATGTAAAACTAAACAATTTCAAAGGCAAAGCACTGAAATCAATGGATTCAACCTCATTTACTCATTCATTTAGTTTCAGAAGCATAAGAAGGGAATGGCATACATTAAACATGAAATAAATTACAATAAACTAAGAGAAAACACCATCAAGTACTGAAAGCCACAAGAATCCCAATAGGTGCTGCAAAACCTCTGATCTTTCCTTAGCCAAAATGTGAAAAATATGTACAATAATGTGCCAAAATTTTTCCCAAGAGTCCAACCTGTAGAATGTCTCAAAAATTACATCATATAGACCTCATAACCCCTTCCCACACCTCTAGGGGTCGAGCTTCTCCTTCTAGGAGTAGTTTGAACTAATTCCAAACATAGAGCTGAAAACTAGGCATCCAAACAACCTATCTCTAAAAGAAGGGAAACTGATTCATTACATTAAATTTTGCTATTTTGTAAATGAATCATCTAGAATAGGTAAATAAGTGCCAAAGTTACATCATACACATCAAATTACATCAAGATAAGTGACATATTACATCAGAAGGTGAAACTGGTGAAAACTGGCCAAATTCCTAAGCAAGAAGATGAAAATTTGACCAAACATCTCTATGCGCCGTGCACCTGAGCTCTATGTGTCGTGCACCTTTCAGCCTACTTTTGGGGCACTTACCGACATCAAAATCAAGCTCACAATAGCTGGTTGGAAAGCCCTGGATGTCTGATATCCAGCCCAAGTAGAATTTCCCAATTTGGAGCTCATTTGACCCTTCAAAATGTCATTCTCCCAGAAGTACTTCCTGTTGGAGCAAAAGGAGGCAGCTAGGTGGTTTTCATGGTGTTTTTGGGCCTTTTGATCATCTAGAACTTGATGAAATGCTTCAGAAATACTCGAGAATGCATTACTTACCATGACAAACCCAAAAATATAAAGTTTTCCTTCAGCAAGTGTCCCAATCAAAAGCGAGCGCGTCGACGCGCTACGCGTTGGGCTGAAAAACCTGTTTTTAGGCCAAAATATTTCAAAATGACAAAAATTTCTCCAAATTTGCTCAAATTCGGAGCAAAGACCCTTCATCATGTATTATGTCTAGTTAATGAAGCCTTGGCCAAAATCTGGAGTGGATCAGGCCTTTTCTGCCATTTTAGTGCTCTGCTCAACCTCCTCTTTAGAATCTTCATTTTTGCTTTGCAGACATGCATGCGAGTCCAATAATGATTTTTCATATGGCGAAGCATGTATTTATCTCTATTGGCCTTTGCCAACAATTTCTCCAGATGCATGTTAACACATATGAGGCAGGACTCTCGATCAGCTGGTGTCATATCACCAGGTCTCTTTCGGGCCAATTGTCGATCCTCACGAATTTGTCGCAGCTCATAAAGTGTATGCTCATCCTCTAGCTGTTTGTTACGCTGCTCCAGGTAGTTTATCACCCACTGAGCCATCTGCAATTTCTTTCTCAGTGAGTCATTCTCAGCTTTTTGCTCCTGGATGATCTCCTTTAGCTCCGAGCTAGGAGAGCTCGCATCAACATCAATGATCGTGAAATCAGTGTCCCAGCCTCCTGAAGGACCCTCATCATGCATAGGCCTCTTGCCCTTGTCCTGGATTTGTACCTGTGCTGAAGAAGAAGGCGAGACCCGTTCCACATTGTGTGGAGATAATACTCGTCGTGTAGCTGCAAATAAGGCCCTGTGGCCTCGCTGGTATGTCACATACAATGGAGCACTTATATGCTCGGTCTCAGGAATGTCAAGATGGTGTGAAGGCTCTCCCTCATCATGAACTACCTCGGGAAGTGGCTGTGGTGCTGTGAAGAAGTCACAGGAGATGAAATCCTCCCAAGTAATGCCCTACTGTGTCAACTGATGTACCACTATGATCTTGATCAGCGCTTAATGATATATACTTCTATGCTGCTGTGCTGGGGCCTTCTTCTGTACTAAAACCACCATCCTCTCTATGTTACGATACATGAAATACGGAATGTTCATCATACGTACCCTCGTGAAATGCATCAAAAAGCGGACATGGTACGCATAGAGACGCAAGAATCTGCCCTCGCAACTAAAATACCGAATGATGAGTTTCATCAATGTTGCAAACTCATCCCTCAGGAATCTGAAAGGAAAAACCGTGCTCAGGTGTCTCATATATCCAGGTTTGATGTATGGCTCATAGTAGAATTTGTCTAACTACTGAAGTTTATTCCATTCCTCTCCTATATTTGGTATCCTGGTGGCCTGAGAAATAGTCTCTGGTGATAAAATGAAATTTACTCTGGCGAGGTTTACACGGCCATCATGTAAATGTAGAACAAATAAACGGACTAGTTCACGGTGATGCTGGGTTTGTGAGATCATCTCACAGTATTGGAAACATGACTGACGTTGAAAACAATCCATTGCAAGCGGGCAAGCTTGCAATTGAGCCAAAGAAGTAGGCTCCTCCCTGACATGCTTACCACCTTTGCCACTTTTGTGAGACCTCCGTGGCACATTACCCTCAGCTGTGGAATCACTATCATACTCCTGCTCATAAATTGAATCCGTCTCTGACATGGCTTTGAAAACAAGATGTCTGCAATATGTATACTGATATAGGTATAGTGAAGGCAAAAATTTTAGTGTATTCTCTACTCCTCAAATGTGTCACATGTGTATCAAAGTATCATAGGAAAGCCACAATGAAAGTAGTTTTGTCAACTGAGTTTACATGGAAAACTAGTGTGAAAATGACAATGGCCATAACAATGATAGCAGAGAATTAATGGCAAAGAGAGAGCGTGAGGCTGAGGTTAATAATGAGCATAAACAACACTGAAAATAGATGATATCAATAGCACAAGTTTGAAAAAACCCCACACAGTCCCTAATTTTTTTTTTTAAAACCCTAAGAAGTGAATTTGGCAATAAACATAGGGTTTAAAATCTTTATCTTAAACATTTGTTTCTCCACATTCAAAACACCATAATCATGCCCAAAATTCACTGAACAAATGTAAAGAACCTACTTGCAAGTTGATGGAGGCAATTTGGCATGAATCTGGACGAAGGAGTGAAGATTTTTTGGTTCTGAGATTATACGCGCTGCGCGCCTACCCAGTGCGTAGCGCGCTCTCTATGCGTACTGTGCATGCAAATTTACACAGGCTGATGAAGCCCAGTGCGTAGCGTGCTCCCTATGCGTAGCGCGCCTTCTGTATGGGTCGCGCGTGCCCTCAAAGCCTGTCAATCAACCTTGCAAACACGTCTTCGGCCCTCCACTTCACAAATTCGACTTTTGCCTTGAGAATTGGTGGAAATGGATGATTTTCCATGATTTATATGTGAAGAAAATATCTTATCAAATCAGATTTGATTTTAAATTACTCCATGACCCACTTTCATAATGTTTGGCATTTTGACATTTGGTCATTTAATACAATGCTTTTCTTTGGCTTTACCATGCTTTTCTGAATCTTGGACTAATGAAATGTTTTGATTTTTGTAGAGATTTTTGCATTTGGCTTTGGCAAAAATCAGAGGCTTACTGTGAAACTTCTTATGGTGGAACAAATACATTTATTACAAGAAATTGAAGTTTGACAATTTCTAGTTCCAAAACGGAGTTTTGGACTAGAAATGTCTTCAAATGTTTTTGATAACAAACATGAAATAGAAATCTCTTGAAACCGATCTCATGACCTGCGGGCCTTTATTATATGTATGCAAAGGAGTGAAAACCCTAGACTCTAGGACTAAAGACTCTTTTTAACGAAACTAATCATTTATAACCATGAATGTAATGACCGTGAACTTCAGTGTTTTTTGAGGATTTTAATTAACCCTGCAGGTACAAGCATGAGGAAACACAAGACAACCAGACCCCCTCGTCAGCCAATGGCATGCCCCTAGCGAAATGCAACGAAGTAGAATGAGTGAGACACCTAAGAATGATATGCAAAAAGCGAACTGATCTCTGATGAAGGGATGTAAGGACCGACTCTAACACATATCTTGCTTTCATGATAATTGTTTATTTGTGAACTATTTTGAAAGATAACTAATGATTCTTTTAGCTATATGCGTGATTTTTTATTAGGATAATACTATTAATGTTCTCTTAAAGACTCAATCTCTCTTCCCTTTCCTGAAAGAACCTTTATACACTTTGTAATCGATTACATCGCAAGGCTAACTTACTTGTTCATCTTGAAATTATATGTGTTTTCTCTTGTTTCATTTATTGCAACCAAGGAAAATAATTAAGAATATGGAAGTTGGGCCTATTTCCTGGATGGGACTCCTACTCCAAATGATGTGAAGTCTAATTGGGACTTCATATGGGGGAGACCCTCTGTATGTTGGAAGTTTCTAACACTGTTAACATTCTGGCACTAGGAGGGAAACCTTTTTATGGCCGATAATTCATCACATTCACATAAAGGACCTTATGTTCAAGGTATCAATTATCTGAGCCCAACTCAAACTCATATATATGAGAAAGGAGAGTCATCTTACTAAGTTCTAGATCGTGCTTACAAAGTCACTTGCGAGCAACTCTGCAAAATTTGACCTATTATTCATAAGTTTGCTAGAGCTCTTGGGTTACTTCCTTTCACATCTATTCTTCCTCATAATCAATGAAGGAAAGAGACAACCTGCCATGGTGTGTTAATTTCTTTGGTGGAAGAATTAGTTACCGCAATCCTTGATGATTTGACTGTCTCACTTGAATAATCTCTTCATCAAGGGATATTCCACAACATATTGTGTGAAAATTTGGAGGGAGATGGGGAGGATTTTCATTTTTCAGATGAAGAATAGTTGAGAGATAATGAACAAATGAATCATAGAGTGAAGGAGAAGACTCTTTATAATCATAAAGTGAAGAGGAGGAGGAGAAAAAAGACATGGTTGATGACTAATTGTATTGGATGGCCCAAGGGCCTCTTTCTCTTCCAAGCAGCCTTCATCGCTTACCAAAGCACCTAGAAAAGTTTCTCACAAAGTATGATCCAGATAAGAAAGTGAAGGTCAAATATCACATTGATGACTTCTACTTGAATCTAAGGATGTTAGAGGTACTTTTGGATGATGTTGCTCGTAGATTATTCCCGTATATTATTAAAGGTATAACATAATTTTGGTATCATATCCTTCCACTAATTTCAATCCATAATTGGAGGGAGTTTGGTATTCTTAGAAAAAATTCTTGATGATAAAACTCCCGCCATGTTACTTAAAGAACTCAGAAACATTAAGATGGGGGGTAAAGAAAAGGTTAAGGATTTTAATCAAATATGTACACATATTTTGAATAGGTTCCCCACTAATGTGTAACCTCATGACTCAATCACTAAGTATTATTATATTTATGCCTTTCCCACTAACGTTTCCGTCTTTGTTAAATGAGCTACAAAGGAAACTTTGGCTCTTAATTTTGTGAAAGAAATAGTTGTTGAAAATGACTTAAGGTTTGTTGGGGTCATTATTGATAAGGAAGATTATAAAGACTCCAAAGATGTTGGTAAAAAGTCCCAAGCCTCTTCCGCTAAGACTAAAGAGAAATATCTTTTGACATGAAAAATTGGACTAAGTCCTTTAAGTTGTTAACCAATGAAGTATCTAAACTCAAAAGGAAGTCAAGTGAGGATTCTACTAATAATAAGTTTTTAAGTCATTCCTTAAGAAGAACATCAATCAACTAACCAATTATGCAGAAAGCTCTAATGTTGTATTTAATGTTGAGAAATTGGGCATGGATAACTGTTGTAATTTTCATCAAGAATCAAACTCAGAGAAAACATGCCCACAATGGAAACACAACATGAATGCTATGGCTATCAATGTCATAGAATTTTTTTCATCAGAAGAGAATTTAGAGTAGACTTAAGAGATTGATGAAACAACCTCAATAGAGGAAAACACAAGTGCTAGTGATTCAATTTTCACTTTTGATATCATTCTAAACAATGATTAGCAAGGTGCTAGTGAGCCCCCAATGAGTGAAACTCCTCCTCAACAACCTACTAAGCAATATAATTTTAGGAGAAAAGGACAAATGCTTGAGCAAGATGTAAGGAAGCAATTGTTGAGAAATTTTTTTACCTCCTAGTAATCCTGCTCAGAGCACTAAAACTAAATCTGGGAATGCTCAGCCTTAGAATAATGCTTCTAGGAATAATAAGAATAATTTCATCACTCCTAAAGTATTAAACAAAGTTTCTCCACCTACCACTTCGACTCACTCTTCCCAAGATGAGGATATTGATTATAAAATTTTTGAGATATGAAGAAATACGTTCTAATATTTGCATTGTTATCACCTAAAAAATGATCACCTAGCTATTTCTAACTAGGTGGATTGAAATACACCATGTAGGATTAATTTTACCATAGTAAAATCACTTTCACCGTAGGAAATAACTTAGTAAATCATTTTTATTAAATTATTTCTTTTTAAAATTAAAAAACCCCATAAGAATATTTAAATAAATCAACATTATTTAATATTCTCTAGGAATAATTATTAAATCATTATTTGATAATTATTCCTTGTCATGTTTGACTAAATAATTAAATAAATCACTATTTATTTATTACTCCTTATTCTTATTTTTGGAATAATTGTTAAACCATTATTTAATAATTAATTCAAATTCACATTTTTCTTAATCCTCACAGAGTGATTAATAAATTATTTTATTTGTTAATTACTTAAACCATTTTTTAAATAAAGATATTTTACCATTTTGAATATCTTTTCCCTCTCCAAAAAATATAATAAAATATTCCTAATGGTTAGATTTTGATTTGGTTAATAATATTTTATTATTTTCCAATTCTTAATTTAGCTCAACACTTTGTTATAAATAAGAGGGTTTTTCATTCATTCTTCACCATGATCATTATCATTGTCACCACTATCGTCTTATCACTTTTGAGCTCCCACTTGCATTCCATCTTGCATTTGTGTTTTCTATGTATTTGAGAGAGAAGAACAATATCGTTGAAGCATAAGGACATCAAAAGGACCCATCCCACGAAGGGGGATCTACAAACCCATGTTGAAAAGCTTCCTCACCAAGTGTATTTTAATAAAATATTATTCATTTAAAGTCCTTGTATTGGGTTATTGTACTTTTCTTTACTGCTGCTATATTTTTTGGACTTGCATAAGATATTTTATTGCAGGATTTTATCATGCTTTATTGTAGATATGAAGCATAGAAGCGACAACATCTTTTTTTTAGGGTCACTTGTCACCAGTGACTTAAGTGAAGTATTTTTGGTACACTTTTTTGAAATATTTACACTAATATCCATCTACGAGCTAGCAAAGTTGGCAAGACAATGTGAGTTTATCATCCAAACATTTTCATCTCAACCTCCGTCGGCTAAGACAATTTATGCTTCCCAAGCCTCATTCAGTAAGTTTCCCACCATTCCCAAATTAGTAGTTAACACAACTAATGTAAATTATAGATCTACTCACCCCCCTTTTCTTTTAACTATTGATATTTTTAATTATAATGCCCACAATTTCCTTGTTGATTCTGGTGTGTTTGTGAATGTCATGCCTTTATCTATTGCAAAGAAAATCAATATGAAATGGGAAAAAATTGACGTCATAATGATACAGTTAAATAGATCTCTACTGTAGGAAATTGGTGATTTGAACAGTGTTATAATTCATTTATCTTCTGATCATAGGGTTCACCACTGTATTGATATTGTCATTGTGGACATTCTGGAAGCTTATGGATTGCTTTTAAGTAGAGATTAGTCTAAGAAGTTGCAAGGATACTTTTCTATTGACTAGTCACATTTGTGGCTTCCTTATAAGGGCAAGAATAACCAAATTTGAGTCAAAAGTGAACCTTTTATGAAGCATACTATCGTGACACTTGAAAATAATAATGAGCGGATTAGCTTTATGCAAGTAATTTTTAGACTTTTTTGTTTTTTTTTAGAAGTTGATCATGCATGTTATCTTGCATACCATCCAATATACCACCAAATACACAGTTGGAATTCCTACCTTACAATCCAATTGGTGAAAATGACTTTTGTAATATATATGTAAATAATACTAACATAGAGAAAAAACCCTGTTGTTGCTAATTTTTGAACGTTATATTTTCATGATTTGAAAACATAGGAGGGATCTAGAGCTGGTTGCATTCTGATTAACCCTCAAAAGAAAAAAAATTTGATTTCATGCCGACTAGAGTTCGAGTGCATGAATAAAATTCCAAAGTACAAAACATTTATATTGGGATTAAATAAATCCATAGACCTCAAAGTGAAAGGGCTAAAGGTAATACATGACTTAAAGATAGTTACACAATAAGCACGAAATATTATTCATTATGTATCACCTAATATTAAAAAATACTAGTAAGAGGTATGCCGTCTAATTTATTTCATTCAAGAATTTAATATTAATTTTGTTCCTTTGATTCTCAATGCAAGCATTGACACATTAGCTAATGCTATTTCTAGGTTATCACCACTTAGAGATGGTTTTTATATTGATATTATTTATAAGTTATCCATTCCTGTTAATGTCACTAATTTACATGTATTCAATGATGACCAACAAATATTGGATTTCATGGATAATGCATACATTTTTAAAGACACGGTGATTGACGAAGATGAGCATGAAAGGGATTTGCAAGAATCAACTCAAGCACACAAAGAGAATTCCATGCCTAAGGGTGTGGTATCTTTAGATAAGCTGTATGACCCATAGAACTGATTTAAGTGGTCAATCAATGCAAAGACCCATAATTAAGTTAACTTGGGCACTAAGGAAGATCCAAAATGTGTGAATCTTGGTACATGTTATTCTCCCCAAGAACTGTAGGCCTTTGTCCATCTTTTCAAATAGTACCAATATGTGTTCCTGTGGACATGTGACAATTTTAAAACCTATGATAGGTGAATTATCTAGCACGTGATAACTATTAAGGAAGGGATAAAGCCTTTTCAACATAAGTGAAGAAAAAAACATCCTACTCTTGAACCCATGATTAAAAAAAATTGAAGAAATTGTTGGATGCTCGGATCATATTCAAAGTTCATTATTCTACCTAGGTTTCTAATTTGGTTCTTGTGAGAAAGAACTATGGAGAAATATGCATATGTATTGATTTTCACAGCTTGAACTAGGGTTCAGATAAGGATAATTATCCCGTGCCATATATGGAGTAAATATTCTAGACAATATCTAGGTCATATATGTTCTTTCTATTAGATGATTTTTTTGGATACAAACAAGTTATAGTAGTAGAACCCAATAGACTAAAAACTAAATTAAGGACTAATTGGGGTACATTTGCATTTTGGTGAATTCGCTTTGGAATTATAGATGATGGTAATACCTTTTAGTGGGCTATGGACATCACATTTCGTGGACTGATTAGACAAAGTGTGGTTGTTTACTTGGATGATGTTATAATTTTTTCAAAGAAAAGATCTGATCACTACCATCATCTAAGGAAAACCTTTGAGAGGTGTCAAAAATACGATATATCTTTAAATCAAGAGAAGAGATTCTTTAAATTTTTCTAGGGGAACCTCTTGGGACACATTATAACTAAGATTGGAATTAAAGTGGACTCAAAGTGGGTCAATATTATTGCTTAGATTCCCTTTCCCATGAATAAGAAAGCCATGCAACCCTTCTTGGAGAAAACCAACTTTCTTCCAAAGTTTATCTCATATTATGTCAGATTGTGAAATCTTTGCAAGAAATGACCGAGAAGGATGAAATTTACAAATGGGACTAGAGGGAGAAGGATGACTTTTCCTGGATTAAACAAGCTATTGCCGATGCCCCAACATTATATAGTCCATATTTTAATAAAGATTTCTTCTTCTATACTTTTTCTTCTCATAAATATATTGCAACCATTCTTACTTAGAATGGAAATCAAGGAAATGAGTGGCAAATATTATTTATGAGTGTTGGCCAGATACTCCAGATGGTATATGGGTCAAAGATGTTTTTTCTATTAGACAGATTTTTTGGATACAACCAAGTTCTAGTAGTAGAACCCGACAGACTAAAAACTACATTTAGGACTAAATAGGGTATATTCACATTTCAACGGATGCCTTTTGGACTTATAAACGTGGTGCTACCTTTCAGTGGACTATGGACATCACATTCCATGGACTAATAAAAAAAAGTGTGGTCATTTACCTGAATGATGTTATAGTTTTTTCAAAGATCACTTTCGTCATTTAAGGTAAATATTTGAGCAGCGTTGAAGATATGGTATATATTTAAATACAAAGAAGAGAATCTTTAGAGCATCTGAGGGGAACCTCTTGGGACACATTATAGCTAAGAGAATAATTAAAGTGGACCTGGATCGGGTCAAGGCTATTGCTTAGATTCCATTTCCCGTGAATATGAAATCCATGCAATCCTTCTTGGGGAAAATCAACTTTCTTCGAAAGTTTATCTCGAATTATGCACATATTGTTAAACCTTTGCAAGAGATGATCAAGAAGGATGAAATTTACAAATGGGACCAAAGGGATAAATATGCCTTTGCCTGGATTAAAGAAGCAACTATTGATGCCCTAGCATTATATAGTCTATATTTTGGTAAATATTTCTTATTGTGTACGTTTTCTTCTAATAGATATATTGCAATCATTCTTACTCAACAGGAAAATCAAAGAAATGAGAGAGCAATGTTATTTATGAGTATTGGCCTACAAGGATTTGAATTGAATTATCTCATATAGATAAGCAATCCAATCTAGTTTACAAGGTGTTTAAGCACTTTAGGACTTACCTCTTGAAAAGCCATGTTATCATCTTTGTGCCTCACCCAAGGGTTAGATCACTCTTTGTGCAACAAGATTTGGGTGAGAGGAGGGAAAACTAGATGACAAACCTTCAAGAATATGATCTATAATTCAAGCTAGTTCATACAATAAAAGGCCACGATCTCTGTCAGCTTACAGAAGAAGCCGTTAATTTGCTAGAAGAGTATTCTTCTGGATGGGAACAAAATATTGAAATATACAACATCGAGCAAGCTACCCATACAAATAGAATCACCTCTTGTTACATTGATGTACACCAGTTTCTAGAGTAAGGCACCTTTCCCTCGCACTTTTTGGTGAAACAAAATATGTTAATTCTCCTTAAAGCTTTATCTTATCACCATGTACATGGTTTGATTTACTAGAAGCACCATAGCAGTTTCCTACTTAGTTTCTTTGGAGCACAAGATTTAAAAATGGTATTGAAAGACCTTCATGATGGACCAGTAAGTGGTGCAAGCCAATTACTATTAACCTACACTATTTAAAGATGAACATGCCTATGCCTGTAAGTGCCATGTATTTCAAAGATGTGTTGGTCATGATAAGAAGTCAGCCACCCCATTGCATCCCATTTTCATTGAAGAGTCTTTTCAACAATGGGGGTTAGATGTTATTGGTGAAAATTTTCCTCATTCATCAAAGCAACACTGATATATTTTAACTACCACATATTATTTTACTCAGTGGGCTGAAGTAGTTTTGTTGAAGCAAGTGAATGAGAAGGAAGTCATTCACTTTCTCAAACGTAATATCATCACCAATTTTGGTGTTCCTATGTCACTTGTTTTTGATAATGCGACATACTTTTTGTTGAGATTGTAACAAGATGATGGAGCCTAGTGAAAAGAGTCGCCTTCACTAAGTGGGCCCGCAGGCAAATTATGGCGCAAAGTCTATTTTTAGAGTATGTCTATTTTAGACATATGGATCATGTCTATGAGTTGCAGGATGCTGTTTATGGATGATTGGTCAAGTTGGCAAAAATAGATGGACTTCTACTTTTAGACAACAGCGGTGACACTGTCAAGTCTAATTATAGAGTAGTCAAATATTATTAGCTTATAATAATATTTAGACTATAAACTTTATATTATTCTCTTTGAGCACTTTAGTTTGAGCTACAGATGTGGCACATGCAGCTGTCAGAAAGAAATACATTTTATTTGTGGGTCAGTTGATTTGTTGCATGCATGACTTCAGTTAGAACTCAATCAGTTGAGTTTGGTGGAGTTGATTGTGGAGTTGATGGAGTTGTGTTCAGTTTGACTTAGTTAAACTAGTTGTAATTAGTCTAACTACAAATAGACTGATGATGAGTTGTTAAACTAATTATTAACTCATAATGCAACTAAAGAATACATTAGTTAACTCAGTTGCATGTCAGTGCATGTTTAGTTCAGTAGGGACAAGTGTTAGAGGATCAGATTGCTATCAGTTGTGACTATAGTTGTGCATGAGGATTTGCAAAATCTGCCAATGAGAACTAGCCAATACCAAGTGATTATAGCCTCTGCTCACATGATTCCTAGTGTGAGTGATTCTTTTGAGGTAAATACGAGTTTGGTTCAACCATTCTCATCCATTCTTGAGCAGGTATTGAGTAGTGGAGGCAGGCAAGCAGTGAAATAGATTTGGAGATCAGATCTGAGCTGTATTGTGTGTAACAGGTGGAAATAGTGCTGGATACTTGTGAGAAGTATTGACTATTGTAATGTTACATGTTCTCAATCATTAATATACAGATAATGTGGGGTTTTCAGCTGTAAGCTTTCCCCAAGTTACATACTATGTTAATGTGTGCATGCTCTTGATGTTTTATTGTTATTGATGTTGCTATATTGATGATAAACGTAGAGGAGCTTATGTATTGTGTATGTATTCCACAATAGTACATGATCAGGATAATCTCCATTGAATATGTGTTTATTATTCAAAATTTCTACATGGTACCAGAGTTGTTGATCATTAGATCTACTATTCAGGAAGTGTTTACATTCTATTTCTTCAGACAGAGTCTGTAATCGGGCCAAGTAGACTCTGGATTCGTCCTTCCTTTGGAAGGTGAGATATCCAATGAATGCCCATATAGTCAATCTCTGTACGAGAAATATTTTGTTCTCACGAATCTTAGATCCGAGGCGGTTGAGTTTGGAGCTGGTGGAATTCGAATTTGCAGCAGTGTTTTCTTGTTGTCAACAAGGCAATGTCTTTCAACGGATTCCGATTGGAGTATGCTCTTGAGGGTAGTACGAACTATATTGCATGGAAGGACAGGATGGAGGCAGTATTGGATGATAATGGGCTGAAGGAGTTCATAGAGACGGATGTCCCAAAGTCTACTGATTCTACTCAAGCTGATGCTTGGCAAAAGAAGACCGCAAAATGTCGAAGGATGCTGTTGGAGGGCGCGAAGGATCACATGGTGTCCAGCCTACATGGAAAGGCTACTCCATATTTGATGTGGAAATCATTAACAGAATTATTCCAAAGTAAGAGCTATCAGAGGAAGCTGGCGCTCAAAGATAAACTCAGAAACATCAAATGCGAGAAGGGTGATAGTATGCCCAAGTATCTCACGAAGTTCACTCAGTGTCGAGATGAGCTGGGAAGTGTGGGGGTTACTGTCGATGATGAGGACTTGGTGAGATTGGCTCTCCTTGGTCTTCCGAAGAGTTGGTATTCCTATCAGGACTCTGTCAATGTTCGGGAGAAATTTCCAGGATGGGAAAGACTGTGGTCAGATCTTGTGTAGGAGGAGATCAGGCAGAGTACCAGGGACTGATCTTCATCAAAGGGAGCTGATGAATAAAATTGCACTTTGGCTACTAAAGCAAAGAAAGGGAAGAGCAAGAAAGATTCTCAGTCTGGTGAGAAAGGCAAGAAGCAGGACATGTCCAAGGTGAAGTGTTTTCATTGTCACCAACACGGACATTATTCCACTAATTGTCCGTAGAAGAAGAAGAATAAGAAAGCTGCTGGATCTGCAGCAGGAGAGGCTCTAGCCTCACAGTTTGAGCTTGATTTTTCATTGATCGCATGCTTGGTTTCAAGTGTGATGGGATCGGTGTGGTTCTTGGACAGTGGTGCGTCTTTTCACATGACGAGAGATAGAGATTTTTTTTCTGATCTCGAGGACAAAGATCTTGGAGTGCACATCGAGATGGAAGATGATGGTAGATACAGTGCGACCGGTATTGGTACCATTTCCTTTGAGAGGGAGTCTGGTAAACCCTTCATATTGAAGGAAGTCATGCATGTTCCAGGATTGAAGAAGAATCTTATCTCTGTGGCGATGTTAGAGGACAAGGGGTATGATGTTGTTTTCAGCAAGGGAAAATCTTTTTTGTGTAGCAAGACAAATGGTGAGACCCGGAAGATAGGGGTTCGATTAAGGAACCTTTATCAGTTGCATGTAGATGGATGCGCAGCAATGGCAGGCAAGGCAGAAGGATTGGTGAGCCAGGATGATGGCGAGTTGTGTCACAGGAGATTGGTCACCTTCACCATGGAGCCTTGAAGATACCGCAGCAGATCACTACAAGGATTCCTAAAGGCACACTTGCGCAGTCAGATCAGTGCAAGGGGTGTACTTTGGGGAAGTTTGTGAAAGCCACCTTTCACGAGAAGGATAGTTGCGCCACGACGATCCTTGAGAGAATTCACACAGACGTGTGTGGACCTTTCTCAGTAGCTTCGACAGCAAAACATAGGTATTATGTGATTTTTGTTGATGATTTCTCTCATAAGTGTTGGATCTTCGTCATGAAGAAGAAGAGCTAGACATATTCAAAGTTCTGTGAATTCAAAGCTCTAATCAAGAAGGAGTCAAGGAAGAAGGTGAAGGCTCTTAGGAGCAATAATGGCGGTGAATACATCTCGGAAGAGTTCAAGGATTTCTACAAGGCAGAAGGGATTCGAAGAGAGCTCATAGCTCCCCATAACCCACAACAGAATGGGGTAGCTAAGCGGAAGAACATAACGATTGTGGGTGCTGCACGGGCGATGTTGCATGATCAGGGCCTACCCCTTCACTTGTGGGCAGAAGCATGCAATGCAATAGTTTATGTGCAGAACCATTGTCCTCATAAGATACTTGGCATAAGTACATCCAAGGAGGCTTATTCTGGTAAGAAGCCTGATCTTTCTCATTTGAGGATTTTTGGTGCTAACGTTTACATGCATGTGACGAAGGATGCCAGGAAGACGTTGGAGCTGACCGCTGAGGTTGGGATATTTGTGGGGTACACTGATACACCCCACAACTATCGTGTGTATTTTCCAGATAGTGGTAAAACTGTTGTGCGATGGCATATAAAATTTCAAGAGGAGAAAGCCATGAAGTGTTCGCTTGAGAGGGAGCTACACTTGCATGCAGATGAGGAGCTATTAGTTCCTAAGGATGAGCTTCAGGACATGGATCAACCACAGGACGAGGTTCATGGAGTGGAAGAGACCACTCAAGCAGTGCCAACCATCAGAGGGCGAAATCACTTGACAGAAGCTGAGCGACTGGCTCAAGATGCAGAGAAAGTTGTAGGACCACCTACAGCCCAACGTAGACAGAGACAGTCACCTCATCGGTACACTGGATACATGGCTCTTATGAGTAAGTGTGTTGTGACTGAGCCATCCTCTTTCAAGGAAGTTGTGGAGGATCCCGCATGGGTAGACGCCATGGTGGAAGAGTATGATTCTATTGTCAGAAACAGTGCATGGGAGATTGTTCCTAGACTGGAAGGGAAATCAGTGGTGGGTTCGAGATGGATCTACAAAGTTAAGAAAGCAGCTGACGGGAGTGTGGAGAAGTACAAGGCAAGATTTGTTGCCTGAGGCTTTTCACAGATAGAGGGGATCGATTATGAGGAGACCTTTGCACCTGTTGCAAGGTATTCTTCCATACGAACGATTCTTTCTCTCTCAGCACAGATGGGATGGCACATTCATCAAATGGATGTGAAGAGTGCGTTCCTCAACGGAGTCATTGAGGAGGAGGTGTACATTGAGCAGCCCGAAGGCTTTGAGGTCTTCAGTAGCGAGTCGCATATGTGCAGGCTCAAGAGAGCATTGTATGGGTTGAAGCAAGCACCACGTGCTTGGTACACATGGATATATAGCTATTTCACCGGACTTGGATTCTCTAAGAGCGAGGCAAATCCTAACCTATACCATATTGTGGTGGAGGGTAAGTTGCTTATCATTGTACTGTATGTAGATGATTTGATTCTAACGGGTGATGAGTTGTTGATACTTTCATGCAAGGATGATCTTGCTAAGGAGTTTGAGATGAAGGACTTGGGCCTCCTTCACTATTTCCTAGGATTGGAAATATGGCAGCGCAATGGTGGACAGTTTGTTTCTCAGGGTAAGTATTCTCGGGAGATACTGGAGAAGTTAAACATGCATGGCTGCAAGCCTGTTGATACTCCTCTTCTTGGAGGTTGGAGGAAGGAGGATGCCACTTCGAGAGAAGAAGTGGATGCCACTGTATATCGACAATTGGTGGAGTCTCATGTGTGCAGGCTCAAGAGAGGCACATCAGGATATGGATTGGATGAGGTGAAGCTATGTGGCTTCACGGATGCAGATTGGGCAGGAAGACCAATGGACAGAAAGAGCACATCAAGAGGGGTCTTCAGTATTGGATCGAGAGCAGTTTCTTGGTACAGCAGGAAGCAGAGATCCGTGGCACTCAGTTCAGCAGAGGCCGAGTATATGGCAGCAAGTTTGGCTGCATGTGAGGCTATATGGATGAGGAAGATTATGGTTGGTTTATTCGGTTCTCATTTAGAGCCTACTGTGATAACCAGAGTTGCATTAAAATCTTAGCTAATCTTGTATTTCATGATAGATCTAAACACATTGACATCAGGTACCATCATATCAGAGATTGTGTGTAGCGGAGGATCATGTTACTTTCATACATTCCAACGGAGGATCAAGATGCTGATATTCTGACGAAGGCTC
>APFE030114278.1:72131-94735 GCA_000404065.3 Pinus taeda | reverse complement strand
GGAACAGTTCAGAGGCATGTAGCCGCCACATCTTTTCTCAGAGATAAGCTACCATCGCCCTAGCTGGTTTATTTCCAATTCTGGTTGTAAGCATATTTTGGTATTTTCCATTAATGAAATTATTTCCGTTGCATCTTTGTGTATATGGTTATCTTTGTATTTTATTGCGTTCCTGTTTAAATCTGGATCATATATTCTTGGACTATCTTCTTTTCCAATGCAATTGTTCTCTTTTCTACATAGAGGGCTTCTTTCATGTTTTCTACTAAAGTATCCTTACTGGATCTATCTACAAAAAATTATATATTGGAAGGAAGAGAAAAAATATATAATTCGATCTGGATAACAACACCAAGGCTTGATGTGGTTGGGATTTTTTTTAGCAAATTATTGAATCTCGAATTGAAACCTTTGATCTTTTCACCTGACTTGGCTTTTAAATTAGAAATATAATTAATAAGGGATGCAATTATGCGGTCATCACAAAATTTAACTAATAATTTATATTCAAACATGTCCCAATTAGTAATAGACCCTGGTGGTAATTAGAAATGCCATGAACCTATTGATCCTTGGATGGTGTAAGGAAATAAGCATACTACACAGCCTTCTTCAACTACTCCATTCAGATTAATGGCTAGCATATAATTATGGAGATGCTCTTCACCAGGTAATGCATCATTAGATTTAAATTTTGGTAGCCATATTTTAGGAGGCTTAGGTAGATCAATGAATAGGTGCTACCATTTTCACAACTGCAATATTGGCCCATGTTCTAACTGGTGGTGGTTGTTGCAGTTGTTGTTATTTTCTTCCTGTCGTTATTCGATTTTGGGAGGAAGTATATATTGAAGTTGATTGAGTGGAAGAAGAGGTAGATTGGGTACTTGGGTTGGATGAACTAGCACCGGTACCTTGAGAAGAAGAAGTATGAACAGGTATGAATGGAGAAAATGAAGGTGTTTGTGGAGGGGAATTTGATAAAACCTCACTAGTTGATATCTACAACTCAAATTTCTTAGCCTTCTTTCAGAAAGAAGGAAGAGGAAATTCAAATGGAGGAACTCCAAGCTTTTCACTTTGAGAATGAGTTAGAATCTGAGTAGGTTGCGAAATAGAAGTTATACTTCCTTCAAAAGCTTAAGATGGCACAGGATTTTCTGCTGAAATCGAGTTTTCTCCCAATTTATTTATTAAAGTCTGGACCTCAGGTGATTCAAGATTATAATCTGAAGAAGGTACTTCAGGAAATGTACTAGGAGATTCTAGAGGTGATTTCTCAACTTATGATCTATAAGTAGGAGTTTATATGAGGATCTAGAAGTTGAAGGTGATATTGAGGGGGAGTGACTCTCGAAATGGCTTGTTAATTTAGATTGAGTTCTCTTTTCCATTCATATTCGGTGGCCCTCCTTCTAGCGCCAAAATGTTAAAGCCTCGAAAATCGCTCCAACAACATGGGGGAAAACCACCCGGTTGGGGACTTGAATATCGTCCCTTATCCATTTGGATTAGTGGTTTCGACTGGATATAATGGGATGTGTTTCCCATAAAAATGTGATAGGATGGATAGGGTGTTGATGACAAAAACTAAGCGATAGATGGGTGGCTTTAAATTGTAATACATGTATATTTAACCTATCTATTTATTTACCCAATATTTTACTTATACTTATGTGATCTACAATGATTATCTTTAGTGTAAGATAATGAACATTGATCAAACACTAACAGAAATGAAAATATTTTAAAATAAATATTTTGATTAAATAGTTAATCAAAATAATTGATGAAACATATATCACCTAAAAGATTGTTCAAACATTTGCTCATCTATGTATTAAGGATAATAGTCCAAGCATGTTCAGAAATGAATGAATACATAATTGCATTAAAAGAGATACATATAAAAAAAATACGAAGAGAAATGACTATCAATTCATAAACAAATAAATATACATTGATAGAAGTACCTGATGCATATGACTCTGCTCATGAAGTAACTAGCTCCAGTCCAGTCTTTTACATTAAGATGATTTCAAAAGTACAAAAGTGCAAGCTTCCTAAGCCTTCTTCAAAAAAATTCAGGACTTTGATCCAGTCATTCTACTAAGATAAACTTTAAAAGTACAAAAGTGAAAGCTTTTAAAGCATTTCTTTATAAAATTGGGACCCTTTCTTCATAGGCATGAAAGGGTTTATATAATAAAAATAAAGTACAAAAATAGCAATTACATTAAAGTTATGAGGAGGTTTAAACAACTCTCGTTATAATAAGTGATAGAAATACAGAAATAGAATTTGTTGTAATGACAAGCTTCAAAATGCAATGGTGTCTACTCTTTTAGTCGTTGCCTGAGCTCGTAGATATCCATCATTGACTTGACTTCAGGACGCTGACCCATCCTCATGCGCAGTTGTCATGTATACACTACTTCTGAAAGAGTAGGAAGCATGTGGGTGGATGAGTCAGCGAGGCAGTGTAACATTAGCCATGTAGGTTTTAACCCCGTACATAAATTACCTGCATACGAATTCTAAATCACAAGAAAAATAAAAATGCGAGAGCATAACACATAAAACACATATACACAGAGATTTCCCACTGGATCTCAAAACCGAGACTACCAGCTTGATTTTTCATTATATTCCTTTCAATGTTACAATACATATTTATACATGCCGAAGCATCCAATACCATGGACCGAAAACCATTGCGTCCAAAACCATGGACCGAAAACCATAGGTAGGTTCGCCCAACCTAATATAGGGTCCAAAAAAAATTTTCTCGGAACTCCTTAGAGGGGGGCTACCCCGCCCCCCTCAAACCCCCCGGACATAGGGGGCTGCCGCCCCCCCTGTGACCCCCTCGCTACGCATTCGGCGCAACGAAGGTAAAGCCACACACACCCCAACAAGCCACTCATTGTGTGGCTTTACCAAATATCTCCAATATACTTCCCAATCTAGTTTGGCCAGCTATTTAATCGAATCTTCCCTTGATTTTGAGGTTTCTTGACATTGTGTTTCCAGGACTCTGATAACGACGAGACTCCCAGGTGGGCATTCCTGTATCAAATTAGTATTGTGAAAATTATCATTGATGGTTTCAATGATATTATTTCCAGCATTGGTCACTCTCGAAACTGCTATTTCTACCTGCTTCAGTTGAATGTCCAATTCGGTGAAGAGGATTTATTTATGATATTTTCCTATACTGGGTAGATTTGTTGCTCTTCCTTCTAGAGTATCCTGCCATGTTATATATACCGAGATCTTATCATCAATATCATTATAATTCACCCTGACATTGGATGCTTGATTCATTAGTGAATCACTTGTCTTGCACATTGGATTGATGATAGACAACTTTTGACATAATGTTGCTTGTTGCCTTGATAATAAAGATTTGAGTTCTAATGATTTCTTTATAAAATACTCAACTTTAGGATTATCCTTCCACTGATCCAGTGAAAACTGTAGCTGTTGTATCTGGATATCCTTAGCACTTGTTTCTACTTGATACTGGAGCTTCAATTGGTCAAAGCTCTACTGTAATTAGGACATTTGACTCTTCATTTAATGATCAACATTATGTCTCTCTTCTTCCAACTGTTACTCTAGCTACTAGATTCTCTCTTCTTTCTCTCTTACTAGTTGTTTGAATTCGACCGCCTTGTCAATAGTAGCAGATGCATAAGCACCTGCAAGCTGTGATAGTTTTGTCAAATTTTCTGAAGGATCCATGGGAGTATCCTTACATACTACATCCATAGGTTCATTGTGTGGGATTATTGTTCATGATTGTTTTGTTCTCCTCCGAAACAATTTTCCTCTATCTCTTCACTACAGCACGATGCTTGGGACTGTAAAAGACACTAAGAGGGATTTCTTCCACCCTGAGAACGATTTGAAATGAAGCAAAGGTCGGGATGATCTCAACTTCTACTGTAGTGACAAATTTGTCAGTAGCCCTTCCAGTAAGCGAGCTATGTCCAATGTTTTGGGTTGTGTTGAACGTTGTTTCCATTTCAACATGTTTTTCCCCTTTCTGTCCTCTAAGTTGTTGGTCAAATTATTTCCATGCCTCATCCAACTGATTTTTGAAAGGAGATTCATCTGTATGTCATTCTGTGGATACATCTTCCACTTCTATCTCCTTTGAGACTTTGTACAATTCCTTCTCAGTGTCCTTTTCTGGACTTTTCTTTGGACTCTTGTGTGGGCTCTTCTGTGATTTTTGCTCTCATTCATGCTCTGAACTATGTTTTGAGCCTTGTGTCGATTTCTAACCTGAAGTCTACTCAGAACCTTGTTTTGATTTCTTCTTTGAATTATGCTCAGAACTATTTTTTGAGCCCTTTTCTGAATCTTGGCCTGAGCTTTGTTCCTCTTGAATAATTGGCTGAGGGATTTTTAATATATCCAAAGGGACATTTTGTAGAATTTTCATCCTATACTGGTGTAATTGAGATAGCCATTATGGATCTAGTCTCAAAGTCGCCAAATGTTGCACTTGTGAAAACACCTCAGCGGACTCAAACAGATCATCATAATCATCATCCTCATGGTTGAACTGTCTAATTTTCACTTGAGTAAAGTTCTCTGCAACTTTATTAGGGTCAAACTGTCTGCCAGGAATGGTGGCAATTTTTAAACATGTAATGTGATCGATTTCAAGCGCATCATGATTTAAATTGTGTAATGCATAAACACTGCATTGGAGGGGAAAGGAAGACCAAAGAGACTTATTAAATTCTTTTAGGGTCTTAGTTAACCCATCCCCTACAGTTTGGTAGGCAATCTCCCTAGCAAGTTGTTTGTCTTGGACATACAATGGGAGAACATGGGGAGGTGCTAGGATTTCATAGGCTTGTACATAAGTAAAAAGTTCTTCTCCAAACCACATACCTATTGGTAAAAAATCAATTTTGGCCTCATCGGACAATCTTGAGGCCCTTTTGTAAAAATGACTTGCTGGATGGGTAGCATAACTCCTTGGAAAATATTATCGAAATGGTTGTGGAAATTGGATTCCCACAAGATTTTATTGTATTTATGGATGGGAGTGGGCTATCGAATAGTCCATTTCCATCCCATGGTTGGGAAACTAGCAGTGAAACACACTACATCCATAATGTAGGCACTCATGAAAAATGGTGGGATTGTTCTAGTGGTGACATATCGTTGTTGTCTAAACTCTAGGATTTGGGAAGAAATATTATTAGACAAGATAACACCCTAATCCATTATAAAATAATTTACTACAACATCAATTAGGGGAACCCACTCAACAGAGAATTTAGTTGTATCAGCATGCCCAAACAATCTATACATCATAGTTGTGATATAAGAGTAGGGAGCAGTGAGAGATGATATAGAATACATACTCGATTTCTCATGCTTTTTTTTGTTCGAATTGGACCTCCATTATTTAATTAGGTTTGATAGCACATCATTTTCGCTTGCAAAATTCTCAAGAAAGGCTTTGTCATATACCTTATGTGGGTTCGGTACATGATACATTCTCTTCAAGTCTTCTGATGTGAAGGACCCTATAACCATTTTACTTGAAGCCTGAAATGTCCAATTAGTAATGTTAATATTATCAATTGTCCATTTTACCATATCAGTGTAAGGCAACATTTTGGGCCTAGAAGAAATTCTATGGATAAAAGAGCTGGCAGCTTCAAAGTGGGAGGCTTTAGAAGAGGTAGTAGCATTGGTTGTTGCTACTCTTTGAATTATCTTAGGACCCTCGCTCTCGAGCAAATGGTACATGGTTTCCCATGAGGAAGTACTGATGTCGATTATGCATGTCATATCTAAGAACAGTGCAGGAATTTTTTTTTACATCTGAAGCAGAAGATTGTGAAGCCTCCATATTTTTCTTTCCCTTCTTCGACTTAGTCATCATGTTGCACAGTTATTTCTCGGGCTAAACCTGCGAATTGAGAACATGGAGAAATGAAGAGTAATCGCTGTGAAATGTGGAAACATACAAACACACAAGCATTGAAATGACGGGAAGGAAAGTTTAAATGTGAATCAATCTATACAGGCCATCACATCACCTTGGGATTTGAAATCATAAATACCATTAGAATTCTTTAAATAACTGAAATCATGGCTTCGCGTGGTTATTTATTATCCATTAATATATTGCATCGCAGAAACCTTTTCAAACTGTAAATAAAACTTATTTCCATGTACTCTGGTGATATGCGATAGAGATATCACTATATCGGTTTGTTGGATATGAAAGATGTGTGATTGTGATAATCACAATATCGCAATCGAAGGTTTTGGGAGTAGTGGAGAATGGATATGGCCAAGGGTTTTGTGTGATTGTGAAATCTAGAGACATGATGTGGCATTAGGGCGGGCCCTAATAGATTATGAACAAGCATAGGGTTTGGTTTTAATTATTTAGTTTAATGATTTTCTTTAGGCGCATCTTTTAAGGAATAAGTTTATTGCAATCAGAGGAATCAAAAGGGAAACAAGCGGGGAGCTTTTGTTATAATCTGTGATTTAACTAGATGTGATATGTTTATATACTATTGTTATTGTTTTATCGGGTCTGGTTCACTTATCGTATTTCTCAATGGGAGTGTTCCTTTGCTTTTTCATATATCATTTTCGTTATAAGTTTGTGATGCGAGCAAGTTATGTCGTGAAGTGATTTTTTTAATATTTAATCCTTTTAAGGAATAGACATGCTAGGTTCTTAGGGGTTATCTTTTATCGCATCGCACGTTTCGAAAGGGTAAAAACAAAGTGTTGTTTCTTTGAGACTTTGTGATATGAGATATCGTCGATATTTTCCTTAAGGTGGGCTTTATTCGCGTTTTTTAGGGATGATTGGATATCTTTATTCAAAAATCAAATTTATTCTTTCAAAAAAACTTAAACTATGTTATTTTCTTATGTTTTTAAATTTTTAAGGATCCCCGTTTATTTATACAATAATATCCTAAGACGTTTATATATAAATAAATGGGGGGGTTGTTGCATAGCACAACAATACATTACTTAGGACATGTTGTTTCCAAGGAAGGTATGGTATTAGATCCATAAAAGATAAAATCTATTATGGAATGGGCAGCTCCTAGAAATGTGGATGCGGTAAGATCGTTCATGGGGTTAGAAGGTTATTTATGAGCTCCATTATTGTAGAAAGACTGTTGCAACTCCTAGGGCTACCAACTTTACTTCATCAACCCGAGGTTCGTACAAACTTGGAGATGACAATGTTGTATACATAGTAGATGCAATGGTCTACTCTTGTCACTTTTAAACTGGGGCGATAGACCAATAGGGTTTTTCAAACCAGTGTTCTGTTGACTAGAAGAAGTTTGACTACCAAATAGAAAAATGAAAATTACTCTGAATGTAGAAAGGAAACACTACCTACTCTATGAAATGAAAGTGTTGAATTGGAAGGTGCTATAAAGTGACATGAAATCATATATCTAAACATCTACACATATTTCTTGCAAAAGAGACCTAACTTAACCTTGCATATACCATCTAGTTATCTAGACTAAACTAGCATGGAAATTATCTAAAAACTACTATGAGTGTTGCATGCATGTGCTACTAGAAATTGCAGAAAAAGCCTTTTTGATTTTCACTTTTATGAATGCAAATGCTAATTTAACCAATTTGTTCTTTGGCGGAGGAGACAGGTCTGGAATGGTGTCAAGGGTATGGAAGCGAAGAGGAGGCCTAATATAAGCTCAGATGACCATTTCTGCTCAATTTTGGCTTAAAACAGGCAGTTACAGGGTTTCCTATAGTACTAGAGGATGTCTGAGTTCTATTACAGGATGCCTTGTTTTACTATAGGAAACATGCCAAAAGTTTATAGGGAGGTAGGAAAGGTAAAATTAAGTGTGGAAAAGGTGTTTTATGTTGAAATAAGGCACAAAGGAGGTGCACACTACCCAAGGCTCAGTCTAAGGCTTCAAGATGGTTGGACTTGCTCAAGGAAAATGTCCACTTTGCTACAAAACATAAATTCAAATTAGGGTTTGGTGGACTTTGGCAGCGTAGGTGGAGAAGACTTGGACGAGGCTAGCGAGAAGAGGTCTCCCTACAGATCAAAATCTCCTACAACAACATATATTATTTTCTTCATTTATGCACAACTTCATTTATATATGGAAAAGATGAGTTGAATTTAGGAAAAAACAAAGTTATTAAAAGCTAATGGCTAAGTTTATGAATGGAAGTACTTCTACACCATAGAAAACTCAAGAGATCAAAATGACAATTGCAGGTACTTCTAATAA
The DNA here is from genome assembly GCA_000404065.3 of Pinus taeda. Taxonomy (NCBI): domain Eukaryota; kingdom Viridiplantae; phylum Streptophyta; class Pinopsida; order Pinales; family Pinaceae; genus Pinus; species Pinus taeda. The sequence continues at coordinate 86,438 of APFE030114278.1, read as the reverse complement.
ATTTAGAAATGACGATCCATGCAACAAGAAATCCTAAGTGATGCAGTGATCAAACAATAAATATGTTTTTGGGTTGTGTGAAGGGAACCCTCAAACCAGATCCCATAAGGGAGATGAGGCAGAGGCCAGTACCACAAGATTTTCATAATTGTTTACTGTCACTATTGTACCATTGATCTATCTATCCACAAATGGAAGCAAACTAATTAATCATCCAAATACTTTTAGATTAAACAAAACCAAAATCACTTTAGCAACTAACTATGAATGTACAGAAAGAGGAACCTCTACTGCTAGGGTTGGGCCCTAAGCCAAGAGCTTTAACCCTCTGAGCTAACTTAGTACTGGATCAAGGGAATGCTTTTCATTTTTATCAAAATGTCAAATATACATAAGAGTTATCAATCACAATGTCTTAGCTCAAAAATACCTCTTGACTACAACAAAAAAAGTTGAATCCTAATGAGGCCCTAGGCCTTCTTATTTATATAACTGAAGCTACCAACAACTTCCTTAAAACTAGGGATGCTTAGCTCCTAACTTGAGATAAACGTGTCTTCAACTATCACTGGCTTGGCTACCAATGACCTTGGTGGGCTTGGTTGCTTGTAACTTCGAGTTGATGATGTTTGGTGGAGGAATCTTCAAGTGATTGAGGAGTTAAGGAGGTAGATCCAATCTCCTAAAATCCCTCTTACTTGTCTACTTCGAGTTCCTACACTTAAAGTGGCATTATGATCCATATAATTTACCTATTGATGAGTCTCATTATTTATTCTAGGAGCTTCATTAGGAACTTATCTTGTATTTCCTATCCCATTACATCAATGTAGAGGAAAGGTATGAAATTTGAATGGATAGAGGAATGTGCAGTCAGTTTCAAGCAATTGAAGCAGTGATTGACAAATTCTCCAGTTTTAAAGATTGCAGATCCAGGAAAATAATTTGTGGTATGTACAGATGCTTGCAAGAGAGGACTTGGTGGATTCCCTATGCAGGAAGGACATGTAGTGTGTTATGAATCAGGAAATTGAATGAGCATGAGCATAATTATGTGATGCATGATCTTGAGTTGGTAGTGATATTCCATGCATTGAATATGTGGAGGCACTATCTTCTTAGCATGAGGTTTGTATTGATGAGCGATCACAGTGGATTGAGATATCTATTTGACCAACCAAACTTGAATGCTAGACAAGCTAGATGGTTGGCCACGATAAGTGAGCTCGACTTTGAGATCAGGTACATTAAAGGTAAAGAGAACATGGTTACAAATGCTCTTAGCAGTAGAATACAGGTAAATGACATAGAAGTTATGAGTTCATATGGGACAGGTCTACACGATCAGATCTTACAGGCAAGACAACAAGATGACAAGTATATGGAGCTTATGCATAGGATACACAGGGTATAGGTGAACGGGATGTGGACTATCGTCTCACAGTAGATGGTTTGATTATATTTAGGGATAGGATCTATGTGCCAGACAATAGTGATCTCAAGAAGCTTATATTGAGGGAATTTAATGTCAAGCCATATTTTGATCACCCAAGATATCAAAATACATTGAAAGCAGTGAAGAAGTTTTATTATTGGTCGAATTTGAAGAAGGAAGTGACATAGTTTTTGGCTAGATGCTTGGATTTCAACAAGTTAAAGCATAGTGTAAGCATCCAAGTGGATTACTACAACTGATTATGATTCTAGAGTGAAATGGGAGGTCATTTCCATGGATTTCATTACAGGTTTTTCAAGGACATATGGACAACATGATTCTATCATGGTTATGGTGGACAGGTTGACAAAGGTATCACATTTAATTCAAGTGAAGTCTACTTATTTAGCTAATGATGTAGCATAGGTATTCATAAGAGATATAATGATGTTGCATGGTGCACCAAAGAATATCAAATCAGACTGAGATGCCAAGTTCACATCTAGGTTCTGGAAAGAGTTATTTGCAGGTTTGGGTACATAGTCGGCTTTCAGTACAACTTATAATTTGCAGATAGATGGACAGAAAGAGAGGGTCGACGGGATTTTGGAGGACATGTCGAGAATGTATGTTATGCATCAATAGCTAAAGTGGAAAGAGTATATACCTCTAGTTGAGTTCATTTACAACAGTGGGTATCAAGAGTCTCTAAGGATGAGTATGTTTGAGGCACTCTATATGTGGAGTTGTACTACTCCCATCTGTTGGAGTGATCTATTGAATAGGGTGTTGATAGGACAAAACATGTTGGTAGATATGAAACATGAAATGTAGGTAATCAAGAAGAATATGAAGGAAGCATAGGATAGACAGAAGAGTTACGCATATCGAAATAGGATGTTTAAGGAGTTTCAGATTCAGGAATAGGTGTACTTACTCATCAATCCCAAGAATATATCCTTGAGGATTGGATCATGTGCCAAGTTGGCACCTCAATATTGTAGACCTTCCAATATTCTTGAGAGGATTGGACCAGTATCATATCGACTTGCACTAATTCTGATAGTGAAAGTCCATGATGTTTTCCATGTGTCATTGCTTAAGAAGTATGTTAAATATGTTGATCATATGATTGAATGGTATGTATTATAGGTGGATTTGGAAGGAAAATTCTAGCTGGAACCTCAATACATTTTTCAGAGAAAGATGCTCATGCTACGAAACTGAAGAATCGATTAGGTTAAAGTTAAATGGAAGCACTTTGGGCCTGATGAACCTACATGGAAGATGGTTGATCAGATGTAGGCTATGTATCCTTCTCTATTCACTAGTTGAGCGAATGTATTTTGGTATATGTTTGGTGCAGTGTTTTGGTATATGTATATATGTATATGGATGTAAATACTGCCATGAGTTGTGCTATAAAGCTCCAATAAACGGTATGGTTGTCATCTTGTTATGATTGTCATGTTGGTTATGTTGATTTGCTTCTCAATAGGTTTTTCATTGTAAATATTGCAATGAGATAAGTTATAAAGCTCCATGGGAAATATTTTTTGCTTTTCAACAGTCTTGTTGGTTGTAGGTGACATTGAACACCGAGGACGGTGTTCCCCAAGGGGGAGGATTATGTAACATCCCTAGTCGAAAATCCATTAATAAAGTTAATAAAGGAAAATAATAACCAAGGTCATCAGACATGTATTCCAAGCTTAATGTTGTGTAAAAACATAGTGATGGGGATCACTTGTGATTAATTAATGGCTGTGGAAATTGGAAAAATAAATGACAAAGGCTTTGGAAAGGCATGAGGAATTTATTGGCATTTTCTTTATGAAAATAATGGAAAATATAAGAAAAAGAAGGTGAAAGGTCACAGCTTGCATGTGAGGAGGAAAATGAAGGAAAATAATGGAAAAATGAAAAAATAGAGGCCTTATTGATAAAAAATATTATGAGGATTAATTCACAACCTTTTGTCAGTGTGATAGGTTTTTTTTATGTTTTTGTTTGTTTGTTTTCTAGCTTAGAGTTCTCTCTCTCTCTCTCATACTCTTGGACACTTAGAGTTTTCCTGGAGCACTCTTGGAGGAGTGTGGTATACCTTGGATTTAGAGAAAGAAGGAAAATAAGAGGAGGAAAGCACAAGAGGACATCAGAATCAATAGCTACATCGGGTTTTTCTTGTAGTTACCAAGTTGCATGTATGATTTCCTTGCTAGTTTTTGCATGCGTGACACATGCATGTGGTTTCTTGGTTATGATATGTCATTGGCATGGAGGATTTCCTATATTGACAGTGGTTTTGCCTAGCCTCTCTATTTCCTGGATAACCATGGTTTTGTGGGTTTATTTCCTTTTGTTTTCGAGTTGGTTCTCATGTTCCTTATGGTTGTGGGTTGAGTTATTAGTTCCTTGAGCCTTGGTTGGACAAACACTCTAGAAGCCCTGTAATAGCTTGGGTTGAGTTACTAGTCCTAGAAGCCTTGGTTGGAAAAATGCTTTGGAGCCCTTGGTGGGTTGAGTTACTATTACTGGAATCCCTGGTTGGAAAAACGCTCTAGAGCCCGACAACAGTTGTGGGTCAAGTTACTAGTTTTGCAATCCTTGGTTGGAACAAACACTCTGGAGCCCTAGACAACTTGGGTAGATGTCAATCTGGTGATGGTTAGTGATGTACAATCGTGAGGTGGAATCATTGGTTGAGGGTTGAGGTGGTTTGTCCTTTGGAAGCCATGATTTGTTTTTTTTTGAGTTGTTTCATGAGATCCCACATTCATGCTTGGAATACGGCGTGGGGGGTGATTAGATGAAAGAGAGATTTGGTTCAACCCAATTTATGATTGGTTGGTACGTGGAAGTCCCTGACTTGGTTGGATTTTCATATGTTAATAAGAGCCCATTTTCCTTTGGTATTTTCATGAGTAAATGTGCTTTCCATTATGTGGGTTTAATAGTTGTTTCATCATTGATATATCTTTGTTTATTTGTTGGTTGTGATAATGTTTTATGATAATCTTGATGTATGTATCTCATCATGTTTTAGTTATTAGATTAAACAATAATGAATGAATGAACAAATAGATAACAATGCATTTATTAGGAGGAGATATCATTCCTCCTTGATGATTCTCAGATAAGCATAAGACCCCTATGCTCAAATATGTTGTTATGACCTTCAGATTTCATGTTTCTGATGTCTTTTACGAAATGAATGTTATGGTTGTTAGGGGTTAGGTCAAGTCCTTGTTCAAGTTTTTGCATTAGCAGCCTTGTTTCAATGTTATTTATCATTTCTGGAATTTGCATGAAGTTCTAGGCAGTGGCTTGAGTCCTAGCCCTGAAAAAGTGGCATAGAATCTATGGTTGCTGGCACAAAATTGCCTGTAAAATGCCACAGTCACATGCATGCCTTTCTCTAGGAGTGACATAAGGGTCTCAATGGCATGCATAGCTTGTCATGGGAGCGACTGGGGGTCTATATCAACAAAACATCAAGTTGTCTCAAGGATTGGGCACCTGGAAGAGTTGGTTATCTACTAAGGGTTTTGTAGCTCATGAGGAAGGTCAGATTGGTCTTGTCTTGTCGCTTCCACTTCTTTAACTGTACTTGGGGAATTGAACCATATCATAGTAACGCTTCATCACATATTTACCCCGGTGGACTGGTTAGCTTGGGTAAATGTGGGAGGAGGGTGGTTATATGCAATGATCATAGATTAGGATGACAGTCTTCAAGTTCCCTCCATCAATGATTATTCTCCTGAGTCTTTCATTGAGTTACAATAAGATATCATTCTAGACGAGAAGAAAAGGGCTTCACGATAAGGAAATGTGGAGTATCTTCGAGTGGGTCTTAAAGGAATGCATCCAAGGAAATCATGGTGGATCGATATAGGGAAAGTGAGGGAGAAATTCACTCACCTATTTTCTAAGTAATTCAACTTTTGGTGGTCCAAAAGCTTCTTAGTGGAGAGGATTGATTCGGGAGGATCCGATATGCCTCAAAATTTAGTAGTCTCAAATTGCAATGAAAGTATCACCATGACAAAGAGATTGAAAATACATTTCTAATGCAACTTGAATAGACAAAAACATACTTTGTGTGAGAAAGTTATGGCATTATTAAGTTTTGCGAAAACATGCAAAAAGGAAGGACAAAGGTGACATGTGGTATTCCTAGAGGGTGACATGTGGCAGGTTGTCTGAAGGACACATGACATGAAAAATAACTAACATGGTAGGTCATGCAAGTGACACATGACAAGTTTGTACAAGTGACATGGCAGGACCGTACAAGTGATGTGGCATCCGAGTTGGCATGGCAGTTGGAAGGCACATGGCAAGCTCTAGAAGAGACACATGGCATAGGTGTTAACAAGGAGAATGATATGAAAGCTTACTCAACATTGGATGTGGAAAGGCTAACAAGGCACGGTGTTGGTTGTGTGTCAAGTGGACCAATATTATGGTGCCACATAGAACTATGGTTAGACAAAAATGAGCTTAGTTGACATGGAATGACAAGACGGGGAATCAAATCCCTGACCTCATGGAAGCAGGTGAAATGACTTCACCAACAGACCAATGAATGGCCATTAGAATGGAATCAAGAAACACAATATTTAAACTTTAGTTATAATGTGATTCCATATAAGGGAGGTTTGTGGGCTTGACCTTGACACCTCCCAATACTAATGACTTTCTTTACCTTTTCCAACCAATACATCAATAACATGTTATAATATTGTAACTAATGTAGCATGTGTGCCAAGGTTGACTGGGCCGTGTAAATTTTTGGTTTTTTTATATATTCAAGGTGGTTGATTCGAGCCATTATTTATGTGTGCATGTTTATCACTATGTATGTGATAGCACACTTTTTAATGCCCTTTTAGAGATTAGAGAAAGGAGAGAGTGTTGTGTAGGGTTCTAAGAGGCTTTTGTACAACTACAAAATAGAGATATGACTTTTGAGATTGAGTACTTGGATGTATTTTTTGTTAATCAACATCATAATTGAAGAGGCCACTATATTGGAATACGAACCAAAGACATATCCCACACTAGGTGAACTTTGTTATCAATCTCATTGTGTTCCTTTTATTTACCTGCAATTATTACTTTCTATTCATAGTGCTTTAAAGGATTTTTATTGAGTTTGATATTTCAAATTTTGTTTTAGAAAAATCATAGGCTCATAAATCAAAGTTCTTTATCAGGTTATCCTTAGGTCCCAATTGAACAAATGTATGTGTGGAAGACAACCTTCAAACCTAAAGAAGGTTGCTTTGAAAGGTTGGTCATGCCATATGGATTCACCAATGCTCTAACAACGTTCATCAAGATGATAGATGATACTAATGTGGTCATTCATAAACTCTTTTGTGGTTGTATATTTGGATAAAATCCTCATATTTATCAAAATATGGGTAAAACATTTGCATCATATTTGGCAAGTTTTTAGCATCATACAACAACACAAGTTGTATGCCAATCTGGAGAAATGCTCATTTGGCATGTGAAGAATTTATTATTTGGGATACATCATGGATGAACATGCACGGGCGCATGTGGATGTAGCCAATATCTAATCCAATTTGGATTGGCCTACCTAGAATTTAGCAGAGATTAATACCTTCGTAGGACTTGCTAATTTATACTAAAGGTTTTTTTTAGGTTATTTCATATTGCTTGGACCTTAATTCAAGTGACCAAGGGTGGATCTAAAGAATTTTTTTTTGTCAAATTCATAATAGAAAACCTTCAAGGTTTCAAGACACCATCTCTACTATGCACTAGTCCTCATCCTTTTATACCCGCAACAACCATTTGAGATTGATACAAATGCCTCCAACTATTCTATTGGTGTAGTCCTCACTTGAAAAGTACATATAGTGGCCTATCGTAATGAAACACTCTCTTATACTCTCTGAAGATACCCCACCTATGCAAAGGAAATATACTCCATTGTGTAGGCATGTCGACAGTGGAAGCATTATATTTTAGGGAAGGAGACGATATTCCTCCTTTTCTTAGCTTGCACCCAATGTTTGATGTGGAGTTGCTTCAACCATATTTTCCACCTCTATTGGACAACATGGAGTGAACCGAGAAATTGGCCCCAACGTAACTCAATCCCGAACACATTAAACATGCTATATTTTATTATATTATGGACACCAAGATAAAGGATATCTGTCAATAACACATACAACTCTGTTGGGTTGTCACAGTAGGGAACCTTCTTCACCAAGGAAAGTGACTCACCATTAGTCATATTCAATATAAGTTTCCCCATTGGATGAGGGAAATTGATGCAATGGATACCATTACTTTCTAAAGGGGGAGGATTGATCCAAGTGGATATCGATGGCCACCCACCTATTCCATTGACTTAATGATTATCTATCTTATTGAAAAAATTTCTCTGGTTTTTTGGGTCCTAAACGTTCGAGGTCATTTTGAGGCTCCAAACAATTTTTTTGGAAACTTTAGAGGCAAAGGATTTTGTGAGGTCGCGAGGTCGTGAGCTTGTGAGGTTGTGAGGTTGTGAAGTTGCAGGTTCAGGAGGTTGAAAGGTCCCTAGGTCGCGAGTTCACATGCTTGGAGTGTTCAAATAATTTCTACCTGCAATATTAAGAGAAGGTCAAGTTTGGAACTTGTCTGTTCAAAAAGTAGCATAAGCAGAATAAGTTAGACTCTATTTCCTTAGGGTCACCCAATATGTTGATTCATATCATGCTAACTCTTTGTCACATGTTTACCCCATTGGGCTAGTTACTTGGGTAAATGTGGGAAGAGGGAGTTATAGAGTGGTATCAGAGCATGGTTTACCCCTTGAACTGGATCGGTAGTGTGTTGGTCATGCGTACATGTCAGATTGCATATGTGTTCTTGTGCTTGTGGTCTATGTATTTGTTGTGAATTCATGTCAGTCATGCATTGGTCATGCATGTCAATGTTTATATGTTGTTATGCATACATTGACTCGATAATGGTTGAAATGATGCTTATATGTTGATTTGATTATTTTTATATGTGTATTTTGTTAATCTGGTCGATCTTGCAAAATAGATATCCTCCATGGACTAGACTAAGGTACACTTGTTTGTTTATGATTTGGTTTAGCTAACATAATATACCTTGCAGGAAGAAGAGATCAAATATGACTAACAAGATGGTAGACTACAGTTCACCAAACTCTCCCTATCGATCAGATGAGAAGCATGGTGTTGGGCACTCTTCTGCCTTAGCACACACATAGAGAAGCGTGAAGGAAGAAATAAGGAGTTGCAAAGAAGATAATGACAAAATATTGGAGGCATAAGAAAAACAAGTAGAAGTCAATGCAGTAATCCTACAAAGTTTGTCAGAATTGCAGAGATAGGGACCACTTCGGATCAACCATGAATAGGAGGATATGAGTAATGGAGCATATGGCAGTAGATCTCAAAGTGGGAACATGTAAAATAGAGATGACACGATCAGAGATGATAGGTTCTTGGATACTCCAAATAGGAGAGGTGATGGACCCAGGTTTTATTCTAGTTCTGGTTCTGAAAGGTATCATGGTCATCATCGTTATCATCCTTAAAGGAGGAGTGACAGGGGATATTTTCCAGATGAGTTCAAGAAATAAAAGCCACCTACATTCAATGGGGAAATGAGGAAATCACAGGATGCAAAATCATGGTTTTTTGGGATGAATAAGTTATTCAGATTGCATGATTACTCAAAGAACATGAAGGCCAAAATAGCTACATTTAGTCTGAAAGGTAAAGAAAACATTTGATGGGAAAATGTAAAGAATGTAAGAGATATTTATGAAGAGGATTTTACTTGGAGTGAGTTTGAGGGACTGTTAAGGAATAAGTATCTATCGGAGAGATATTATGATGATAGGGAAAAAGAATTCTACGAGCTGAAGATGGGATCTATGTCCGATGTGGAATACACTAGTAGATTTCTAGAGTTATTGAGATATATGCCTTACCTCAAGGAGGATAAGGCCAATATTAAAAGATTTATCAATGGATTGTTGGTAGAATTCAAGGACAAGATAAAGTTCGATGAGCCTAGATCATTGGAGGAGGCCATTCGAAAGCTAAAGCATTGTTATGAGAAATCGAAGTGCAGATCTGAGATTAGGTAGGATTGGAAAGGTAATGATAATAATAAATGGAAATGGGATAAGAAGCGAATAAGGCCTCAAGATACAAGTAATAAAGAGAATGAAACAACACATAAGAAGTTCAATGCATCTGACAAAGGGCAGGGATTTCAGTTTGAGGAGCAGAACAAGGGTGATAGTAGGAAGCCTTTACAGTGTTGGACTTGTGGCGAGGATCATCATAGGAGAGATTTTCCACATCATCAAGGTGGTATTCTGCAAATATATAGTTCTCAAGAGGCATGGAAAGTGGGGGATGTTGGATAGAGTGTTCCTCATATTCATGCAATGTTGGATAATAGGCAGGAAGATCACCAGGCATATATTATCAAGATGGATGGTAAGCTTTTTGACCAAGCTATTTCTATTTTGATTGACCCTGGATCTAATTATAGTTATGTTAATCTTAACCTGGTGGATAAGTGCGGTTTGAATAAATAATTTCATGCAAAATCTTGGTTAGTGCAGTTGGCTATAGGTACAAAGAAGAGAGTTCATCATTAGGTAAGGGTTTATGCATTTGAGTTTAATGGTATGTCTGCATCAACACATTTTAATGTATTATCGTTGGGATCATATAGTATGATTTTTGGTATGGATTGGTTATATCTTCACAGGACTAATGTGGATTGTTACGACAAAGCTATTAAGAGTTTGGATGACAATGGGGAGCACATAGTCTTGTAGGGTAAAAAGAAGGCAACATCAGTTAGAATGGTGATAGCTATGTAGGAAAATCATAGTCACTGGAAAGGATGTGTGTTATTCATAGTACATATTTCCAGTGACAAAGGCAAGGAAGTTGAGGATGCACATGCTTTGAGCAGGTAGCTGGTTTTGCAACAGTTTCAGGATGTGTTTCCAGTAGATATTTCAGAGTTATCACCTCACAACGAAGTGGATTTTTCTATTGAGTTGGTAACAGGTGCAACACCAACATCGAAGACACCGTACAGGATGAGCACACCAGAGTTGGTAGAGTTGAAGTTGTAGTTGAAGGAAATGCTTGAGAAGGGATACATTAGGCCAAGTGTATCGCCTTGGGGTGCACCAGTATTGTTTTTAAATAAGAAGGATGGTACTCTCAAGTTATGAATTGATTATAGGTAGCTGAATAAAGTGACCATCAAGAATAGGTATATGTTGTCGAGGATTTATGACTTGTTCAATCAGTTGAAGGGAGCAACAGTTTTCTCGAAGATTGATCTGAGATTTGGATATCATCAGATACACATTAAAGATGAGGACATTTACAAGACAATTTTTCGGACTAGGTGTGGGCATTATGACTTTTTTGTAGTTCCATTTGGTTTGACTAATGCTCCTGTTGGGTTGTGTTATATTATTTCCAGGACCTAACTATGATTTTGTGCATGGATTTCGCACATGGTTTTGGACGTGATGGTTTTCGGTCCATGGTATTTTGTAGATACGGTCAAGGGAACTACAGTTATGTTCTAATCCATGGTTAATGGATCATGGTTTATGGATGCTTCGGCATGTATATATATGTATTGTAACATTCAAAGGAACACAATGAAAAAATCAATCTGATAGCCCCAGTTTTGGGATCCAGGGGAAAATCTTTGTGTATATTCATTTTATATGTTATGCTCTCACCATTGTTTATTTTTGCTTTTCGAATTCGTATGCAGGTAATTTATGTATCGGGTTAAAACCTACATTTGGTATCATAGTAGTTTTGGCTTCAAGGGGATGCCTTTGCTACTGAGGGGTTTTTATCGGGCTTGTGGTAGACCTTTTTCAATGGGAGATCTGCAGGATCAATTCTTGTGGTGAAAGATGGCGAGCAGTGGAAAGATAGAGATCGAGAAATTTAATGGTCAAATTTTTGAATTGTGGAAACTCAAGATGGAGGATCTGCTAGTGGATAAATATCATTGGATCGCAGGTAGATCTAGGTACTAAACCAATGGCAGTGTTTGATGAAGAATGGAAGAAGTTGGATTGGAAGGCAAAAAGCACAATACGATTGTGTGTCATAGATTCAGTGTTGTTGAATGTATCATGGGAAGCTACGATGAAGGATTTGTGGGACAAGTTAGGGATTTTGTACCAATCTAAGTCTCTAGTGAATAAAATGTTCCTACGGAAAAAAGTTGTATAACCTGAAGATGAAAGATGGAGACTCAGTGACAGATTATTTGAATGCATTTAATACTATGGTAAGCTAGTTATTATCTATTGATATTAAAATTTCAGATGAATATAACTACATCAGTTTGTTGTGTTCTCTACCAGATTTGTGGGATAGTTTGGTTTTTGCAATAGGTAGCAATGCAACTTCCTTGCAGTTTGATTAAATAATCTCATCCTTGCTGACAGAGATGAGACGGAAAAATATGGAGAGATAGGATGGTGATGTCTTGTCTGTACGAGGATGTTCCTAGAACATAAACAAAAATAATTCCTCTAGTGGGAGATCTAAATCTCTAGGAAAACCTATAAAGGTGTGCTAGAAATGTGGAAAGGAAGGGCATTACAAAAGGGACTGCAAATCTAAAGCTCCTGAGAAAGGAAAGGGATCTAATGATGCTCCTTCTACAGAGGCAAAAACCACCTCAGGTGAAGGTGGGGATGTGTACTTGGCTTCTTCTTCAAGTACACATGTAGATCATGAGGCATGGTTGATTGACTCAGGTGCATCCTTTCACTTCACTCCCCATAGAAAGTGGTTTTGCAAGTATGAGAAATATGATGGTGGTGGTGTCTTCTTAGGGGATGACAGGGAGGCTAGAATCAATTGTCGCAGAAAATTCAAGTTGAAGTTGCAAGGTGGAAGGATTAGAACACTTCCGGGTGTTCTGCATATTCCTGCATTAGCCAAAAATCTCATTTTTGTAAGCAAGCTGGATGATGCAGGTGTAAAAATAGTGTTCAAGAGGATACCTGCAAGATGGTTCAAGGAGCACTAGTATTGATGCGGGGAGTTCGAATTGGAACTCGGTACAAGTTGCAAGGTAACACTTTTATTGATGGGTGCAACAGTTCTGTGGTTCCTGAAAGTTGAGCAGAAAATCTAGTGGTCTTTGGAGAAAAGACCATGCTATGGCATCAAAGGCTTGGACATATTTGAGAGAAGGGCCTTCCAATACTTCATGGTAAAGGTATGGTAGAAGGTATGTCTAATAGCTCTCTGGATTTTGATTTCTATGAAAATTTTGTATATGGGAAGCAGAATCAAGTGAGTTTCCCCTCTAGTGCTAAGAGGGTGAAACAAATATTAGAGCTTGTGCATAGTGATGTGTTTGGACCTATGTTAGTGCTACCACTGGGTAAGTCTGTGTATTATGTATCATTTATAGATGACTTCTCAAGGAATACATGGATATATTTCCTCAATAATAAATCTGAATTCTTTGACAGGTTTGAATAATTTAAGGCTCTGGTGGAAAACCAGATAGAGAAGAAGATAAAGGTGTTGAGGAAAGAGAATGATAGAGAGTTTTGCAAGAAGGAATTTGAAGAGTTCTTTAAGAAGTATGGTAGAGAATGGAAGAAGACTACTCCATACACACCTGAGTAAAATGGAGTTGAAGAAAGAATGAACAAGACGTTGAGGGAAAGGGCAAGAAGCATGCTCAGTGGTGTCGGGTTAGGACATGAATTTTGGGCAGAGGAAGAGGACATGTCTCATGTTCCATACGCAAGTGCAGTCGGTAGCCTGATGTATGGAATGGTTTGTACTAGACTAGAAATTTCACATACAATGGGAGTATTGAGTAGGTTTATGTCAAAACCAAGGAAGGAGCATCTCGTGTTCCATATGCAAGTGCAGTCGGTAGCCCGATGTATGTGATGGTTTGTACTAGACCATAAATGGCACATATAGTGGGAGTATTGAGCAAGTTTATGTCAAATCTAGGGAATGAGCATTGGACAACAGTGAAGCAAGTTTTCAGGTATTTGCGTGGCACTAGTGATTATGGTTTGTACTACCAACAAAGACTAGAATTGGATAGATTTTTGGACATTCGTGGCTTTGTTGATGAAAAATAGGCTGGAGATCTGGATCAAAGAAGATCTACAAGCGAATGCGTGTTTAACCTATTTGGAGGTGCAGTCAGTTGGATGAGTAAGAGACAATTTGTAGTGGCATTTTCAAATACAGAGGCAGAATACATGGCATCCACTCATGCAAGCAAAGAAGAAGTTTGATTGCAGATATTTTGTTCAAGTATGGGGTTAGTACAACGAGCTATAAGGATAGACTATGACAGCAAAAGTGAATTTTTCTTGGCAAAGAACCCTGCTTATCATTAAAAGACAAAGCATATTGATGTTCAGTATCACTTTTTGAGGGATATGGTAGAAGACAAAAACGTGTCGCTCGTAAAGGTGGACACTTCAAAGAATACTGCATATGCATTAACTAAGTCTGTGAGCACTGAGAATTTATCTTTGTGTAGAGAAACAATGGGTGTTGCAGGGTTGGATCAATGACTAAGCTCTCTTGTGGTCCCCTGTGGAAACAAAACAAGAAGTGGGAGAATGTTGGGTTGTGTTATATTCTTTCCATGACTAGCCCATATGCAGAGGGGTTACAGGGGGTGATTTCGCACATGGTTTTGGGCGCGATGGTTTTTGGTCCATGGTATTTTGTAGATTTGTTCAAGGGAGCTATGGTTATGTTATAATCAAGGGTTAATTAATATGGATGCTTCGACATGTATATATA